>JAWPHD010002478.1:0-255168 GCA_037043455.1 Cyrtodaria siliqua
TACGGGACTCGAACCCGGACCCCTCCCTTACAGGGCGAGTGCTATACCAATTGAGCTAACCGGGCCACCGGGTACCCAATATCACCACACTACTCCCACTTTTTAGGTTTTAAGAGTTCCAGCTCTTCCGGTCTCTCAGAACCCCGATGGGGCTATGTTGCGTTCACCGAATTATCCTTGTCACCAGTGAAGTAAACAAGGAGAGAAAGTGCAGCCGGTACGGGACTTTAACCCGGGACCTCTTGCTTACAGGGCGAGTGTTCTATCAACTGAGCTAACCGGGCCATCGTGAAACCAATATCACCACACTTTGTTTTGAAACTAGATTATATAAATCACGAATTTAATCAAATGTACATAACAAGATAATATAGACAAAACAAAATGTAATAAACATGGAAATGGGTTCATAGGAAACTATACGCTTTCAAAAGTAAGTTTCCTAAACTAAGCTTAAAGGAGGTGTTATGGGCGCCATTGACAGTTTTGATCGGAGGAATTTCAGCACATTTTATTGTATGTTCAGGATAATTATATTAGAATGTAATTGAAATTGTAAACCGAAATACATTTACACTATTGGCATTTGTTCTCTCTTTATAAAGTACCTGTTATATGATGTTTTATGACCAGGAAGGATATGAATACATATTTATAAGGGATATCCTTTGGACGCAACACAATCAAGAGAGGGTTTTCTTGAGTCTGTTCATGAGAAGTAATGTTAGAAGCAACATCTCCCACGCCCCTTCTTCAAAGCCACCTATACTGGGACGGTTGATCCCAAAGGACCAGTGAACGCTAGTGTGAATATATTAATAAATACCGATAATGAAGGTCCTTTGGAAGCAACAAACAAACACAATCAAGAGCCATTTGTATAGTATTATTTTACTTTAATAAATAGTACGACGAACGAGAGAGAGAGAGAGAGAGAGAGAGAGAGAGAGGATCTCCGCATATTGTATGTATTGCTTCAATTAAACACCCTCTTCTCATATTGCTTAAATATTCTATTTTGTAAATTAAATAATGTTCATCAATACTTAATGAAATATGTGGTTATACCCAGCTTTCACAAAGTCTAGTGGGGCTTTATAGGAATCACGTTGTCCGTAACGTCCCGTCGCGTCCGCGTTCCGTTTTTTTCCACTAATATTGTATAATGACATGTTAACACATTTCTTCTCAAACATGTTCGAATTGATGGTTCCCATACTTCATTTATCATTCGATTTTTGTATCGCCTTAATTTCCATGTGGCTTTAAAACTGTTTATGGATTGTTATTTCACTTGACATACAGTTCACACGTAATGATATGATGTGTCTCTGCATCAACGGTTTTTGCGATTCTGCAAAATTTCTTTACAGAGTTATGGACCTTTGGTTTACTTAGAATTTTGTTCACATTAAAGAATTAACAGATATTTTAGACATTTATTATCCTTGATTTTGCCCATCTTCATCGGATATAGCAAACAAGCGGAGGTATTCACCACCTTCGTTGATAGTTCTAATTTGTGTTATATTAATACGCACGTTGTGTAGGTTAAACATATTCCAAATATATTGTATTCATTACTGTACTTGTTTTTACGAGCTAATAAAGAAAAAGCTACACTACAGACAAATAAAAAGTATATCCCATATAAAGTATATCCAACAAAAACAAACTGAGTTATAAACATTATATAATTGTTTCATTCCAGTGAGAGTGACAGTGGATATTGTCAACCTGAGTAGCTGAGATCGACACTATTTTCACAGGTTGACAATATCCACTGTCACCCTTACTGGGATGCATTTTTATTTTATTAAATACGTTTGTTTTGAAGATCCAATATCTATTTTAAAAAGGATTGAAATTTGATTTAACCAATTTTGATTTAAGCAACTGACAAGTTATGTTCAATTACAACAATAATATTATCATTAAAGCATGTTTTTTAGTCACATTCCATTTAATCAATGTACACATTGTATTTGCGCATGCGATGTTGAGCAGAGGCAAACCCAATACCTATTTATAAACACAATCATTAAACAGTACTTATGGTTGACCGTTCACCGTCATAATCGGGGGAAAGTTTAAAATGTTATTCGCAAGGGTATATTGGAGTTTTAACGTGAGGTATAATACAATATATAACATAAAAAACACACGCTATATTGTTGTTTTTCTTTACAGGATTGATTATAATCAGTTCTATGATTGGAATAGCAACAGCGCAGGTGGGAGAGATCGGTAGGCCGTTTGTCCAGTTCTTTCAGGCTTCATCCGCTATCATCATCAAGGTTCTTCGATGGATTGTTTGGTATGTTGAAGTATGATTTAGTAATAACAGATAGATATGTAACAAATATTGCGATATTCGCATGTGTGAGTGGCGGGTTTGTTGGGATAGGTGAATATTTCAAAACTAAATACATTATACTTTATTTGTATGTAGTACCTCAAGTATCATTTAATTTGTTGTATCTATGATTAAATACACTCTTGAGAATAAAGAGAAGGACGATATAGCGGTTTACCTGTAGTGTTATCCCTCAGGCAATTGAGAGAGAATATGTGTCTAAGGCACCTATCCATGTTTTCCCAATGGGTTGGGGCATACCCACGGGAATTAGCCAAATATAAAATATTATTGTCTATTCCCACCCCTAAGGCAATGTTTATTTATAATTCCCTATATGGTAGGAGTTAATGTCAATATAATTTATCCCCGGGTACGAGGTTTGTCTCGTTGCTTTCCCCGAGAAATTAATGTCTGTCTTATCCCAGGAGTATGTCCGCCGCCCCACGTCGGGGCAAGACATTGAAATGTGCGTAATTTCTCATCGATGTGGTTGGATATTAGAAGACATGCTTTATATATATAGGTGGGGGAAAACATGTGCTACAGTTTATAAAATCCCAAGCACTTTCGGCTTACGCCTTCATCAGGGGTACACTAACACGAAAAGAACAAAATAATACGAAACAAAAAAAACACTAAAATACACGGTAATTTAAACTGTTTTCGTATTTGTGTACCCCTTATGAAGGTGTAAGCCGAAAGCGCTTGGGGTTTTATAAACTGTAGCACTGTATAAATGTTTTTCTCCCCACCTATTAATTTATTCCAACATTTTCATATCCCCTCCGGGATCCAGTGATTTGTTAAAGGTAATTTGTAGATGAATGTATTTTCTCACCCTTATATATTTATATATATGTAAACTGGGCTGTCTGTTGTATTTTTGAAAACTCTAAAATTACCGCAGTATCCCGATACAAAAACTTTAAAACTCCTTTAAATTCAGCAACTTTAGCAATTCTCAAAATCATCATGAAAATATGATTTTGGTTGTTTTTGGTGGGGGTTTTTTGTTACTGATTTTTTGATTTATATCTCTATTCTTCTGAATTTTTTACACTCCTTATTATACAACTTAAATCTCCAATAATCCTGCATTCTTCTAATTGAAGCTGCACCACAACCAACACACACTTGATACTTTGCATAAGTACCTTTTTTACATTTTATACAATGTACTACTTGACTTGTTTTTAATCTGTATTTATGCAAACTGCAATAATCTGAATTTTTAGTTGGCTTGTTTTTGCACGGGTTGTGCAATCCAATCTTAAGAAATTTACAAACATTTATTTCCATTGTCTATCTTTACTATAAATATTTTTATATTAAATAAAAAATTTTTTTAATATATAACAAATAAGAAGAATGGAAAACGAAGAGACTATAAGAAATTTAATACGTTTGTACGATAACGGTGTAATAGGTAAGGAAACATTAGAGCACAGTCTCATGGTTATTCAACCGCCAAAGACTAAACCATCCGAAGTTATTCAACCAGAGGAGGTTAAAGAAACCCCAAAAAATTATGTTTTAGAAAACTTACGTAAAAGGCGTCGTGCAAAAAACCAACGTAAAAAGGATAAGAAAAAATTACAAGTTGATGATGTAAAAATACCGAAAGTTAATGATGTGAAAATACAAAAACTTGATGATAAAATACAAAAAGTTAATAAGGTAAAAATACAAAAAGAACTAAAACTAGTTGATAATCAAAAATGTGGCTATTTCAAAGCATATGAAATATCTGCTAAAAATTACAAAGATCCAAGCATATTACTGCAAGATAAAAAATCTATAATAACCAAACAAATAAGTGAAGAAGTAAAAAATAATGGAATAAAATTCCAATTAGGTCTTACCATAGAATTATTCAAAGATGATGGTGCAACAAAAAAATACACCACAGCGGTATTACATAGTGAGCAAAATGCCATTTTATCAAATGATAAATAGATGAACTTTATGACAAATCATCTGCTGATATACAAGAAGGGTTAGAAAGATTTACAAATACAGCATCAGGATTAGAAGTTGATTACTGTATTACACTTTATTTGAATTTTGCAAAGTATGAGCCACTAAAAGGTTCTTCCTATATTTCTTTACATAAAGTAGTATCCGATAAGAAAGCAATTATAAATGTTAACAATAAAGATGATAGATGCTTAGAAGTAGCACTGGTTTCTGCTTTATGGCCTGATAAAAACAACCCAACTAGGATGTCTAGTTACAACAAACACATGGGTAAATTAAATATGAAAGGTATTGACTGTCCAACTCCGATTTCACAAATTCCAAAAGTAGAAAAACAAAACAACATTGCAATCAATGTTTACGGATATACTGTATCAAACAAAATTAAAAAAGCATCATTCTTTCCATACAAAATATCAGAGCAACCGAAAGACATAAAAAGAATTAATTTAATGTTAATCTCCGAAGATACTGAAATTGAACCAGAAGATGAAAATGATCCAAACAACGAAGAAGGTATTATAGATGATAATTACAACCCTGACAATCACGAGGAACCTGGAAAAGAAACAAAATATCATTACTGTTGGATTAAAGACATGAATAGATTACTTTACGATCAAAACAAACATCATGATAAAACTTACTTTTGTGATCGTTGTCTTCATGGTTACTATAAAAAAGAATTACTTGAAAAACATAGAGAAGACTGCGAAGGTATTTATAAAAATTCATGCCGCATCGAAATGCCAAAAAAAGGTGCAATTACCAAATATAAAAATCATCACAAACAAATGCACGTGCCTTACGTAATATACGCTGACTTTGAAAGTATACTTGAACCAAAATCTAAAGATTTTGGAAAGAAATCTAAAATTACAAGCGTGCACAAAACTTGTGGATTTGGTTATCAAGTTGTAAGATATGACGGTAAAGCATCAAAACCTGTTATTTATAGAGGAGAGGATGCTATGAAAGTGTTTATAAATAACCTGGAATGTGGAAAAAGTAATATTAATTACATATTTGATCATCCCAAACCTTTGATCATGACAGAGCAAAACGAAATAGATTATAACAATGAAACTACCTGCTGGGTATGCCAAACCGAAATCAAAGATGATAAGAATTACAAAGTGAGAGATCATTGTCATTTTACAGGAGAATATAGAGGTGCTGCACATAAAAACTGTAACCTAAAACTAAAAATAAAATCAGGCAAAACACCAATTCCTATTGTAATTCATAACCTTAAAGGATATGATAGTCATTTAATAATGCAAAAGCTATCTAAAATATCAGGTAATCTAAGTTGTATTGCAAACAACGCAGAAAAGTATATTTCATTTAGTGCTGGGCAGTTTAGATTTTTAGACAGTTTTCAATTCATGGGTCAAGGATTAGAAGATTTAGTTGATGCAACAGATAAGTCTGATTTTAAAATTACTAAAAATCATTTTGGCAAACAAGCAGATTTGGTTTTACGAAAAGGTGTTTATCCGTATGAGTACATGGACAGCATGGAAAAATTTGATGAAACAGAATTACCGCCTATAGAAAATTTTTACAGCAGTCTTAAAGATGAAATTACAAGCCCCGAAGATTATGACTTTGCACAAAAAATGTGGAAAGAATTCAAATGTAAAACTCTTGGTGACTATCATGATTTATACCTAACAACTGATGTAACTTTATTAGCCGATGTGTTTCAAACTTTTAGAAAAACATGTATGAGCGCGTATAAACTTGATCCTTTACATTATTACACAGCACGGATGTTATCTTGGGATTCTTTACTTAAATTTTCAAAAATAGAATTAGAACTTTTAACAGACATTGATATGTATTTGTTTTTAGAAAAAGGAATGAGAGGTGGAAATGTTCAGGTTGGTCATCGTTATGCCAAAGCTAACAATCCACTTGTTAAAAATTACGACCCTGACAAGCAAAATAATTTCTTAATGTATTATGATGCAAATAATCTTTACGGGCATTCAATGAATCAAGCACTCCCGTATTCAGGTTTTGCCTGGAAAAGTAAAAACAAAAGTGGTTACTTCTCCAAACCAAAACCAGGTAAAGGGCAAATACTAGAAGTTGATTTAAAATATCCAAAACAAATTCATGATTTACATAATGATTATCCACTTGCGCCAGAAAAGAAAGTAGTAAAAAAAGAATGGTTATCTCCTTATCAAAAAGGTATAATGAAAAAAAATACCATTATGACAGAACAACTAGTTCCGAATCTCATGGATAAAGAAAAATACATAATACATTATAAAACTTTAGAACTGTATAGATCTTTGGGTATGAAAGTTATAAAAGTACATAGAGTGTTAGAATTTAATGAAAAAGATTGGATGGCTTCTTACATAAGTCTTAATACAGAATTCAGAAAAAAAGCCAAATCGAAATTTGAAAAAGACTTTTATAAACTTATGAATCTATCAGTATTTGGTAAAACAATGGAAAATCTTCGTAAGCGCACTGATATAAAATTAATCCGAACTGACGGTTCCGAAAAAACGAAAAAATAAGAAAATTAGTATCTAAACCTAACTTTAATCGTCGTGTAAAATTTACAGATGATTTATCAGCGGTGCATGTAAACAAAACAAAATTAACATTAAACAAACCAATCTATGTTGGAATGTCAGTTTTAGATTTATCAAAAACTCATATGTATGATTGGTATTATAATACTTGGAAAAAAGGTATGGAGATAACTGTACTTTATTATACACAGATACTGACAGCTTGCTTGTAGACATCAGAACAGATGATGCATACAAAGACATGGCTGAAATGAAAGATGAGTATGACTTGAGTGATTATCCTCAAGATCACCCAATGCATGATGATACAAACAAAAAAGTATTAGGTAAAATGAAAGACGAATGTAATGGTGTTGCTATAGCTGAGTATGTTGGATTAAGACCTAAGATGTATTCTATTTTGAAATCAGATGAGCAACTCATCAAAAGAGCAAAAGGTGTAAAAGAATATGTAGTTAAAAAACAAATAAACTTTCAAAATTACAAAGATGCATTATTCAACAAAAAGGAGCAAAATCATAAAATGAATATGATAAGATCTTTGAGGCATCAAGTATATGGTGTAACAGTTGATAAGATTACCTTGTCACCATTTTATTCAAAAAGATTTATACGGGATGATGGCATCACAACTGATGCTCATGGTTTCTATAAAAACTTATGAATTTGGGTATCAGCAGGAACAATAAGTAATTCTTTTTTGACAAATTCTCTCTGTGGCGCTGGTGCTTTCAAATAATAAACTCTTATACCTTGCGTCACCATATAACTTTTAATCTTGTGAATATCTACACTCCACATTGGATCAGTTGCTCTGCGTCTTCCACCTTCTTGTTCCCCGGGTTGATATAAATATCTTACACTTGCATTCATACAGATAGGATCATCTTTTAATATTTTTGTTTCAACAGGAGGAGGCTTTTTTGTCTCCGCATTTATTGCTTTAACAACTTCTGGTAATCTCTTTACCCATTCTCTATTACGTTTTTGCGAATCTATTTCCTTAGCATACTGATAGCCAAACAATCTTTCAGCTAACGTTCTGTTAAATCTTTCAACTAAAGCTTGGTCTCTGTGTATTTCTGTTCTGCCTCGTCTGATATTTACTTTGTGTTTTACCATCAACTGTGATACTGCACCCATAAATTCTCTGCCTGGATCCACTTGTAATAACTTTGGATATTTCAAATGCCGACTGTATATTTTCTCAAATGCTTTAGCAACTTCTTTACTATCCTTGGAAGTCAGTGGCTCTGCTTCTTTGTATCTACTTGCAATATCAACCACAGTCAACGCATATTTATAAGTCTTGCGTCCACGACCAATCCCAAAAGTATCATGCGGTAAAAATAACAAATCAGCTTGATGCACTCCATTCTTAGCAGAAACATCAAACCTGGGTCTAACTATTTTCTTCGGCGCAGGTAAATAAATCTGCCACACAGCTTGTTTCTTTAAAAATTCTAATGCCTTTTTTTCACTAACACCAGCCCCTTTTGATAATTTTTTAACTGCTGTGTAACCTCTCCAAAATCCTTTTGGGCTGTAATAAATCTTTTCCATTTTTTTCTACTAAAGATTAAACTTTATATAACTATAAAGAAAAAATGGAAATCACAACTGCACAATTTGATGAACTGCTCGAAGAGCAATATCAAAATAGCACAAAGAAATGGACAGACTAGGAAATAGATAACATATACAAAATTACAGATAGGAAAATAGTAGATACTGAATATGGTCCATCCATGGTATTGACATTATTAGACAATGGTGAAGTATGGGCGCCTGATCATCTCAAAAATAAATTAGAAAAGAGTGCTAAACCACCATATTATATTCGACCACTTGGATTGAATCCATGTAAAAACAACAACAAAAATAGATATCACGCATATGACTTAGTTTTTTCAAAGTAAACTTAGTCATTTCAAATCCAAAAAAGTCTCAAGTAATTATAGTTTTAAACTATTTTTTTTTTATGAACTCAATTTATACGCCACAAATCCAGTTGCAGCCATGCCCACCACAATAAACGTAATTTCTCTATTCTGTTGATCCGGAGATGGTGTATAAAAATCACTTAACTTGGGCTCCGGTTCCAAAAGTAAATGTTTACCAGTTATGTAATAATACTGCTTCATAGCCTGATCCACATCATCAAAAGTCTGCTCTGCATGATGCTCTTTTTGCAGTTGCTTATTAATAAAATCTAATCTCTCTGTTCTTTTTTTATTCCACTCCGCTTGTGCTGCGTTTAATTGTTCTACGGCTTTGTCATGTCTTTGTCTTTCCTCATCTGAATGACTTTCCATTTTTGAAAAGAAATAATTTGAACCACTAAACACTAATGCATTTGTTAATGCGCCACCGATCATCATTGCTACTGCACTTGCCATTTTTTTTATATATATATTTTTTAAAATTATTTCATAATATCCGCAGGAATAATACCTTGCTTAATCAACATATCCTTTGTAGCCATTGCTAACATTATATCCACAGACAGCATCACAACATTTTCTATATTAAAATCCACTTTAGGTGCTGGTCTTTTTAGTAGTTTTCTACCAATCTCAGAATATCCAACAGTTAGAAGTGTTTCCACTCCTGCATGATACATCATATTTACAATTTGTTTTCCGTCAATACTTGCTGCCATTTTTTTTATATGATTATTTTTTTAAAATAAATTATTAAAAATCAAACGGGTCTTTTGGTGCAACATGAACAGGTTGCACAACTACAGGTTGCGTAGCAGATTTCTTGTTATAAATATACAAACCCAACCCAGCAATACCTAATAAAACCGGACACGGTGGAATATAATTTTTGTATACGTTTATTTTGATTTTTTCACCTATTGTTATTTTTGTTATTTGATTTGCAGCATCTTGCTTTGCAGCATCTTGAAGCAAACGCTTTGCCTTTCTTGCCGCTGCTCCTTTTTTTCCAGCTTCTATTCTTTTTGGATTTTTTACTTTTTGTTGTTCAACAGGTTGTGTAACAACAGGTATAACTTCACTCTCTTGGTTCTCCATTTATATTATCTATATTTTTATTTTTATTAAAATCGATATGTCTAACAGTTGTCAGTATTGCTGTAAATGGTGCTAAGCACATTCCATACCTGTAGTACAACTCGCAACAAGCACTTGTCAAAGCATGATTAATAAATGGGTCTTCCTCCAAATCTTTTATCAGCTTTGGTGGATTGGTTACATTGAAATATTTTGATACTCCCATCACATACAAGTTAATAAAAGAATTGCCTAAAGTTTTAGTCATGCTTGCCCCATGCCGTGCTTCATATCTGCAGTAAAGTTTGTTAATTTCATCCGAGGGCATGCTATCTATATTTGTGAGTTGTATGTCTTTACCCAAATATTGACGACTACCACCGCCAGCCACTATGGCTGATAATCTTTCTTTTTTTGTTTCTTGTTGCTTTGATTCATCTGGTTCCGTCTGTTCCGATATATTTTGTAATAGTTCTTCCGCATTCATTTTTATATTATTAATCTTATTTTTTATCTTGAAATAAATATAAAATACAAAACAACTAGCAGCGATATTCATGCAACTAGTAATTGTTAATATTGTTAATAGCATTGTTATTAACATTACTATTTTTTCTATTAACATTATTAATTTGCTGCAAGCATTGCTATTAACATTGCTACTTTGCTATGAGCAATGCTATTAGCAATACTATATTTTCTGATATTTTCATTATATTTTCATGTCAGTATTGCTATTAACATTGCTACTTTGCTGTTAGTATTACTATTAGCAACAAAGCAATGCTGTTAGAAAAAAGAATTGCTGGTAGAAATTTTTCAACCCAATAACCAGTTGGTTGGTCAGTTTTCAAAATTAACTTGGAATATTTAGTCTTAGCTAAGGCTTTTCTTATTCTGGTTCTCTCCTCCAACGTCGGAATAACATCATTTTCTCTCAAACAATTTTCATAACTATCTCTGTCCTTAGTGTAAAATATACACAACCATTTTGCTTGCTCTCTCAAATCTTTCTATACAGAATTATATCTCTGTGAAATGACCCACACTGATTGTTTGGCGTGACGACCAGAGAATGCCAACTCTGACAACATATCTTTTTTCTTTGTTAATTCTTTTGTGGCTGAGCAATCGTCAATAATGTATAATGTGGGCTGGCCAGCATATTGTTTGAAAAAGAAACGCAACAGTTCTTGTAACATTTCTTTACCGTTGCTCACGGGATTGACAATTATTATTTTTTTATCTTTAGGGTTTTTCACATCTCCTATCCAGGATCTATTTTTATAAGCCTCGTTCCACTCTATGGTTGGACACAATATAATTATATGTTCAAAAACTCCAACATACTCTTGTTCAAGTATGTCAAGAACAAACTCTGTTTTACCACAGCCCGTCTGACCACAGATAATGGCACTGTGTGAATATTTAGGATATTTTTGTTGCAAACTAGTATCCTGCTTCTTTGAATCTTCCATCTTCGAAATTGATTTGCGCATCTTGTATTATATATATATAAATATTTAAAGTTTGATCTGCATCTGCTTTTTTATTTATTAATATCGTTATGCCTTCACTGCCGTTTTCTATTCTTCTTCCACTGCCGTGTAATAAATTGTCATTACATTCAGCCACAAAGCATATGATTTTGTCAGATAGGTCTCAAGAGAAACACTGGTAAAGTTTAAGTCTCTTGCTACTATTTCTGTCTCTTTGTTTCTTTTTGATGTCAAGGCAAAATATTTGTTGATTTCATCCCAATGTTGATATGCCTTCATGCCCTGACTATACAACTGATTTGGTACTCCCTCTATTGTCATTTCAACCTTTTCAATCTTTGGGTTGTAATAGGTTTCTGTGCTTGTTCTTTCTGGGTCTTCAAACAGCATTAGAATACCTTTCATGCTCCGTGCTGGTACATTAATGTTGATATTCCAAAGAGTATCAGATTTGTTTGCTATTATTTTTCTATGTCGCAAGATACGATCATACATAAATGACATCTTACCATTGATTTGCTGTCTTATTTGTCTGGCTAATTCAACATCACTAACTGTATCAAATTCCAAGCAGATATTTTTTATTACATAAGATGCATCAGCATCACTGCTTTTGATAACTTTGTTATAATCGTTAAACGTTAATTCATATTCTAACCTATCACCAAGCCCCGCTTGGTAAAATGGCATATGACTTTCTAACATTTCAAAGTCCAGTGGAATACAAAATCTATTTCCATAAGCTGCTGCTATAGCTTCATCTTTGGTGTCTGCGGAAGCATCTCCCGCGCTAACTCTATGTTTTAACATGTTTGATTTACCAATACCTTGGTAAGCTATGTTTTGTCGTTCAGTAGGGTTTTTCCATAAATCTACATAACAATGATATATATCACTGTCATCTATTGACATGACTTCATTGCCACTTATTCTTATTGTCATTTTTTTCACAATTGTTCTACCCAGATTTTGAAATAGAGTAGCGTTGGCGTCTGTTCTACTTTTAAGTTCTATTTCAAAGGCAAGACGAGCAGTACTTGGAACTATCACATCATTAGTACTTAGATTTGGAAATCTCACAAGCAGTTGCTGGTTTTGGTCTATTGTTGATGGATTATTAGTTATTACTACACTTGTGCGGATGCCTTTGGCACCATGAGGTTCTCTTAGTTTTCTATGAGGGCTGAGTTTGTTTCCGTAAGCCGACATTGTTTTTATTTTTTAAATATATTTTTTAAAATTAAATAAAATAAACAATGGCTGAAGGAGGATTTGAAGATCCTGCGTTTGATATGACTGAAGAAGACTTGGATAAAGCACTTGAAGACGAATTTATACAACCTAACCCAGAATTCCAGAGACAAATTGTAAATGAAAATAACTATATTGATCAGCTTCAAGGGGAAGATAAAACAGAAGAACAGCTTAAACATAAACGGTGGTTAGTAGATGAATTTTATAAAGAATTTGAAGAGAATATCAGCGAAATTGATTATAAAAATTTAAAAATGGATAAGGACAAAAACGGTAGAACAATGTTATATGCAGTTCAGTTGGGAACAGATGATGTTCCACTTACTTATCATAGGGGAAATAGTGCAGTCAAATTTTATGCGCTGGACACTTTAGTTAAAAAACATGGTATTGACTTTGTGAAAAACACTTTAAAAATGTATGATTATTTAGTTCCACGTGAAAGAGTTGCTCGGGGTAGGGCAGACTTTGCAATCTTATTAGAATCGAGAGAAACCCTTACAAAAGGAGGAGAAAATATACCAATGCAAACTTTTTCAACAACTGGAGATGTGCAAAATACAGTAGATGCTGTAAATACAATTGAGAGTGATTTGAGTAATATAATAGATGAAACTCATCCTAAAACTGCTGTTCAACCAGAAAATCTAACACTGCGAGAGATACGAGGTTTAGATAAGAGATTGCAAAGCTTTCGTGGAGAACTTACTAATAATCTCTCAAAGCTCACTGAGCTTGATAAAGATATAGCAAAAGAAAAACAAAAATTAGAACAAGTTAGCACCCCCGGGCAGGAGGATGAGTTTCAACAAGAGCGCCTACGTGACAGAATAAAAAACTTAGAAGATGAAAGAAGTGCACGACTTGAAGCGGCGAGTGAAAACAAAGAAGCATTACGCAGTCAAATAAACAGGATAAAAGAAACTATAAATAAGGTGTTAAAAGAAGACACAACATTGGGTGAGAGAATCAAAACCTTGTTTAGGGAGCAAGGTATTACTATTGTTAGTATTTTGACTGCCTTTGGTATGATTATTGGGGTATTAGTTGAGACTATTATTCCTACAACAGGAGGAGGGACTGCCCCAACTCCAAAACCTGATCCATCAAGTGTAAAAGACTGGATAAAAAAACAACTACTTAATCTTGGTAAACTTCTTGCCAACCTAGCTGGTAAAGCTGCTGCAGCACTTCCAGGAGTTATTGGTGCAATAGTATCATGGCTTTTATCTGCAACAGGTAATGTTATTAATTGGCTTGGTAACAATCTATGGGCTCTGCTTGTGTTTGTTTCCGGGTTGTTATATGTGGCAGCCAAAGAGTGGTTTAGTAAATCTCATAAATAAGTAATGCAACAAGACCTATTACTATAGTACCAACAATTATAGTTGTTTTGTTATCTTCGTGTTCAATCGCTATTTTTTGTATTTCTGTCGGGTTATGTTCCACAGTTTTATGTATTGATGATTTATCAAAGTCAGAATGTTCCGGTAAAAATTTCTTTGTTGTGGTTCCTTGGAAAGGTTGAATATTTTTTGGTGGCACTGGTTTTACATTTACATCATCAATCCTAATGCTTGTGCATCGGTTGCTATTACAATTTCATTATTGTAGTCTTGCATTATTCCGATTCTTAATTCCATGTCACTCGGAGACATGTACAATCCACTTCCATAGACAAAATTAACTTTACTTCTTGCATATTTTAAGGTGTTTTCATATCTTGAGATTTGACTAGGCAAGTCGATGGGGCTATTTATTGCGTCCTCTACATTTGCTAAAAATTGTTTCTGTGCATCAAATGCTGTCCCAGTTCCAAGTATATCTGTTCTTGTTTGTGATTATGAGCCAAGGATTGCCCAGCAGTATGTTCTTATGCTGTCATTGATTCTTTCTACTCCAGCTCTTGTAAATCCAGATGAATCATCTAGTATAAAAGTAGACCAACTATTGTCAGCCTCAGATCCTTGTGCAATGTAATCAATGTGGTATGTTTTATCACTCTCATAGACTGTAAAACTCATCGTTTTGTTGTCGTATACAGTATTTACCAAAGGATGATAACCAATATGTGTACAGTAATTGTAAATTGTTCCTAGACCATTATTATAGCTTTGTTTCTGTCTCCAGTCTGAATATAAATCAACGTTAAACTCCTTGCATATTCTCTCGTACGCGTTTCGGTTATATGTGTTATTAAACGCATTCCAATTTGAGTCTTGCGGCATTGCTACACTCATTAATAATATTCTTCTGACTTGGTAATAGACATGAAATCGAAATAACGAACCAACCAAAGTATCAGCTTTTAGATGATTGTTGAAATCAATGCCGCATCCAGTTGTCGCACACCAAATAGCAAAGTTTAACTGATTCTGCCAAAATAACATCGAATCTGTTCCCCAGCGTTGGACTATAACATCTGATTTGACGTATGGGAGTTTGTATTTTTCAAAGACATTGGGAAATGATGCTTTAAAGCCTTTACCGTCTGATGTAATGACTATGTTTTGATTTATTATATCTATCACTTTCTTGCTAAAAGTATTTGAATATTGAGCATCCGGGTTATATTTGAATTCTTTAGAAATCATTTTTATTTGTGTTTTTATATATATGTATTAAAAAAAAATGTTTCATACAATTTCAAACATAGACAACTCTATTAATTTACAACAGTATATCGATAATAGAGTTGGAACTAAGCGCGTTGGATTAAAAAGTTTTACATACACTATCGGTTGGTATAATATTATTAATGAAACCATAAAGACAAGAAACCCAGATAAAATAAACCATTTACCAAATGGACTTTTTAACTTTCACGAGTTGGCAGAACAGTTTAAAAAGCTAAATGAAAAGATTATTCTGGACAATATTGTCCAAGCTGGCCTCGTAATTATAGATTCGCATCCGCCAATAGAAACACGAGTGTCAAGCGGTCTTTCAAAAATGCTGGGATTCAAGGACAGAAAATGGTTAATAGGTACTAATATAGGAAATTACCCAATGAATTTAGCTCCTTACAAACAGCTATATGTTCATCTGAAACAAGTTAATACGAGTAGTAATTATTTCAATGGTGCACCAAGCACTATTATAGGTGTTGTGCCTGTAGTAAATAAGAAGTTCGGAGATATAGTATCTACAAGTTTTTATCCTGAATATCACTGTCTTATGAATGGGGCAATTTCTGAATTCACAATAGAAGTCAGAGATGAGTATGGTAACAAGATATTTAATAGCGGTTTGCCTATGAGTTGTGTTTTAGAAATTATTTAAAAAATATATTTTTATAAAGAAACAATGAGTATATTTGGACCACCAAGCACTAAAAAAACAGAAGACTTAGAGGCTTTGATAAATAATGTTCAAGATTTATATAGACGAATTGTGCCTTTTGTTAGCCAGTTTAATCATTTGAGAGATAGAGTTGATAATCTTAAATATGGAATTATAACAATATTTGCAGAGGCTAAGGGCCCACTTGTATCAAACAAAATACTCTCATTTGGTAACGGCGGAGCAGAAAAAAATGTGGGGCATGTAATGACACGCCGTGGACGGATTATGGGAATAGGTTTAGCATGTGAACGATTAGTTGGTGATGTAACTGTAATAGTTTCTGTCAATGGTGTTGAACAACCAAATTATGGTATAACGCTTCACATCATTCCACGCAATCATGATAACTTTGATAAACCTTTAGAGATTGGTGCTGGTTCTGTTGTTAACTTTGTATGCAAGATTGCCAACGCTACAGCTGTAAATACGGTGGCATCATTATTAATTGAATTAATTTAATTTAATTCTACGAGCTGGCTTGATTTTTGTATCAACAAAAAATATATTATATACAAAATTGTATAACAGTATGATAATTAGTGTACTGGGTATTGAGAGCTTGCCCTTAAAAGATGTGTTTAATAATTTAATATTAAAAATTTAGTCTTTGGACTATTTTTTTTTTATAAAAAATATAATGTTATAATTATATAATGAAAAAAATGGAAGAACAAGAACCAGACATGGAATCGGAGCCAGAAGAATATATACCAATACCAGTAGAGTATGAACCTGTAGCGCTAGAGGAAGTATGGGATTATGTTTACAAGTGTGTTAGGAAATGGGATATCTTTGAAGACTACAAGTGGTCAACATTATCTGTTATTATATTTATATTTATGCCGCAGTGCTCGTAACAACAATTATAGGTTTGTTTGGAACTCTTACCCCCATCCACCTGGTTAATATTACCATAAGAAGTCTTAAAAGTAACAAAGATTGAAAACTTAACCAAATCACGTTGCTTAAAATCCTGTCCGGTTGCTACCGCTGTAAATACGGTGGCATCATTATTAATTGAATTAATTTAATTTTTTATTTATTAATAAAAAATGAAGCAACCAACGGCACCAAGTATATATCCTGATTTGTCAGTGGAAAACGGACAAAATTATAAATTACAAAAGATTTCAGAAATTGAAAAAAAGTTAATTACAGAACGAGATATACGTCAGTCACTTTATAAAAAATATAAACGTGGTATTAATATAACAGATGGAATTGACACTACCTTGATATCAGCAGGTGTTATTATGGCTGGGATTGGATTTGTTATTCCAGTTTTGTTACCTTTAGAAATAGCAGCAATAGTATGTGGAGCTACAGGTGTTTGTGTTAATTTTATCAGACGCAAGCTTAATGCAAAAGCTCAAAAACATCATGAAATAAAAACTTTGGCAGAGGCTAAGTTAAATAGTATAAAGCAGTTAATATCAAAAGCGTTGAGTGATGCGCAAATATCTGATCAAGAGTTTAAGATGATTTTAGATGAGTTAGATAAATATTATAGTTTAAAAGAAGACACCAAACAAAAAAAGGCTGAAATAAGTGAAGCTCAAAAAAAAGAACTAGTAGAGCAGGGAAGAAAGGAAGCAATGGCAACATTACAAAAAAGTCTAAAAAGTGTGTAATAAATTGTTTTAGTAATGTGTATGAGTACGATCCACCACCTTTGTATTCAAGGTCAGAAAATTGTTAATTGAATGTAATTTTGATAACAAATCGACAAATTTGTTTTGTATTAAATAAATATTTTATAATTTTGATAACTTATAAAAAAAAATTAAACTTGCAATCTTCACTACCCCTATTTTAAAAAAGTTTTATAAATCAAGTAAAATCACCATTTCATGAAATATTTAGGCAAAATCAACAAATAACAAGCAAAATCATCATTTCATGATGATTTTGAGGATTGCTAAAGTTGCTGAATTTAAAGGAGTTTCTAAGTTTTTGTATCGGGATACTGCGGTAATTTTAGAGTTTTCAAAAATACAACAGACAGCCCAGTTTACATATATATTATTTATATATATATAATATTTTATTTAGCAAAATTCCAAAAAGTCATACGACCCATGAGGATACAAAATATACATATACAATATAAAATAAAATATTCCTAATTTCTACGTTTTCGTATACGACAGGGTCACACCAATAGGAGTTGCAAGCCTTATTGCGTCATCCGTTGCCGCCGTTGACGACATCACAGGAACGTTTGAAAGTATTGGAATGTTCGTTCTGGCTGTGTCCATTTGTATGGCACTATTCATTTTTGTACTATTTCCGCTGCTGTATTTCATCATAACAAGAGGGAATCCAGTTAGGTTCCTGTTTACAACAATACGACCACTAATGACAGTATTCGCTTCGGCTTCTTCGTAAGTAATATACATTCATTTGTTTGAATACAGACTGTTTAAGTATACGCTAAAAGAGAAGGCCGTTGATAAATATATATATAATTACAATTTAAGAATTGTAGTTAATACTGAAAAGGAGATCCCTTCGAAGCAAAGAACACAAGCAAGAGAGAAAATGAGGAGACTCGGTCTTGTTGAGTCTGTTCATGAAAGGTAATATATGGTGCAATACTTCTCATTCCCACCGGCTCCGGCTAACGAGGTATTCTATATAAAACCACAAAAAGTGGTCTTGATCCCTCAATTTTCTGCTTTTTGCTAGCAAAGTTTATTTAATAATAACATGTCACGTAGGGTCTCACTACACAGTTCATTCAGTGGCGTAGCTACTATTAGGTCATATATGTCCGGGCCTATACATCAATTACGAAAAAATGAAAAGTTCAAAATAGCAATGAAAACTGAAGCTGGAGGTCACGGCGGGGTTTAAGAGTCAACATTTGTGTCTTGTTTTATTTTACAGTGTAGGTAATTCAACTTTGCCAAATGTTAATTCTCAAACTTTTTCAAAAAATATCTTCAAATACTACACAAGTGTTCTGTCAGATTGTCGGGCCTGTGTATGAATTTCAGGTCAGCTACTCCCATGGCATTTTACTGTGTTGGCATATATGAATAAAGTTTACTGGGCCATTCCGAAGTTTCCAAGCTAAAAGTTACTTTTTTTATGAAACCCAGTCATTTGCCCACACAAAACTGTGCAAAATCTGGTACGTTGACCAGTGTTTTTTTTTTAATTTGAGTGGTGTCTCCTCCAATGCACTATTTTGGGTTTTAGCTCCAGAGTTTGGAACCATAATGCCTACTCTTCTTCAACACCCATAAAACTGCCATATTTTAGTGAAAGTGTCATCTAATAGCGGCACATCTAATTTCAGACCCTGTTCATCTCACCTGCAACAACAATAAACATTTATGTCAGCAATTATTAAAAGTATTTAAAACCAAAGAAAACACTACTATTTGTTATGGCGTAAGAATTACCCTACCATGGGTTCCGTTGGAATGCTAATTATTGATAATAATGTAATAAAGTTGTGGAATTTTTAAAATGTTTTCTTTAATGTTTGCATACATGTTCAATTATTCAGCCCTCGTATAGGTGTATTGAGGTAAAAGTGAATGAAGTTATCTAAAATTTGAAGAAACACGCATAATGTGATAATTGACATGTCATGTATATGTAAACAGCATTATATTGTTTACATTTTGTTGAACTCATTTACAGAGCTGTTGCTATACCGGATATGATGTATGTCTGTGAAGAAAAGCATAATGTGGACGTCAGAATTTCAAGATTCGTTGTTCCATTTGCTGATGCTTTAAACCGAACCGGAAGTTGCTGTTTTATCTATGTGGCTGCTATATATTTATGCAAATTGGAAGATGTTAATCTCGAGGCTTCTCAATATTTATTCATTGCGTAAGTATCTTTTCAATTTAACACATTGCCGATAGTGTTTTGTTTCAATGACAGAATCAATTTGTTAATTTACACCATTCATTAACCATACGAATTGCAGTTATTTGATAAAACCATTTACAAATTTAAACGTAGTTACATCGATTTGTTAATATCTAATGTCGACACAATTACATGATTGCAAATCGAGAGTAATAGTTCGTAACCCTGTCCTATACCGCTACATATTTATAATAAACTGTTCTTTCTTTGAATTAAGACCATCCCATTTATGTGAAAAAGGGGTGGTTTGCAGGAAATGACTGATCAGCAGCCGGACATTGTAAAGCCTGATCAGCGCAGGCTGATCTGGGTTTACAATGGACGCAAAAGCTATTATAGTCGTGCTTAGCCGGTTAAGAACACAGTTCAATAAAATGTACAAACACCTAAATATTAACTGTATAGCTATTTAACTATATCAATATGTATGTTATTCTATAATAATTATTTTAATTACCTGTTGTACATAATAATAATAAATTCTGAAAACGGGACCCCTGGAAACAGCAGACATAAATAAGAGAAAAAAGTAGCAGACTCGGTTTTATTGAGTCTGTTTATGAGAGATAATAGCCCACTAGCACCGGTTTAAGCGATATTCTACTTTAAAGCCACCCAGATTGAGATTGATGATCCGAAAGGACGAGGAATTAATAACACTTCTGAACTGTAGTCGGGGCGACAGCCGCAACACATCACTTAATAAACGCTAGCGTAAATATCAATACATACTGAAAAAGGGATCCATTGGAAAGAACAAACACAAATAAGAGGGAAAAGTATCTGGCTCGGTTTGATTGAGTTTGTTCATGAACGGTTATGATGCCACAAAGATTGGGACTGATGGTCCCAAAAGACAGTAAGTATGTTTGTTATTTTATAATTATTATATAATTACATGTTTTACAGAATACTAACAACGGTTAGTAGTTTTGCCATACCATCTGTTCCTAGTGCCAGTATTATCAGTATCATTATTATACTGTCATCTGTCAACATACAGACCAGCAATATCGGACTACTGATGGCCGTAGAATGGCTCCTGTAAGTATATACAGTATTACTAGCGTTATTATCTTTGTTAGCAATCTGAACAGACCAGCACTTTTGTCTATTCATGGCCTTATGGAGGATTATTAACACTTCCGCTGCCACAATCGAAAACATTGATCTTACGACCAGTGTAGACCCATATCAACATGCACACTTTGTTCAGGCTGATCAGGCTTTACACTATTCGCCACTCAGTAAGAATGTTTTTCATAACACTTTATATATAAAATATTACAGGAAGGCTTAAGTTCAAGTTATAGCAGACGACATTTGAAATTTGGCGGTGAAAGGGTTAATAGTATTTGAATTATTCGTATCATATTTTCTGTCAATAAATATATGTCTGATGTACTATCCATCATCATCATCATCATCATCATCATCATCATCATCATCATCATCATCATCATCATCACCCTGTTGTTAGACAACGTAATTACGATGTTACCCTATTTAAGTCATACGAGTGTATATTGAAAATGTACTCGGTATAATCCGAATCACTATTCTATTGTTGCCTGTCAATAAACAGTCGACCCTGTAGATCGCCTTAGACTGGCTGCTGTACGTGTACCTTACATTATCATCGTACGCATGCAGTAACTATGACTTTCTTTAACGGTTTGCACTGGATTCGGCCAAATCATTGAGTACTTGCATTTTATAAACGGAATCTTGATCTATGTTTAAGTATTTAAAATTAACGTAAAGTGTGCTCATTGTGTGACATATCTACCGTATGGTTTACTCGTTATGTGATAGAAAATACAGTAGATGCATGTAGCAGTCCGATTTCTACAAGCATTACACCATGTAGAATAACACTATTTGTTCATGGTTGCTATCAATATGTACATTTATATGTTGTTGTTTTCCATTTCAGTGACCGTCTAAGAACAGTGGTTAATTGTTTGAGCATTATTTGTTGTGCGATACTTACAAACAAATTCTGCAAAGATGGTTTAAGCAAGGATACAATGTCACCACCGGAAAATGCAGAACTCTCTGTTGACAACAACGATATTGAAAATGATACACACACGTAACGAGTAGCAAAATATGTTGAATGAGATCAAAATTCCTTTACCGCATGTATAAATTAATGTTGATATAAAAACAACATTGACAATAAAAAGGAAATCATTTGTATCTCCTTGACACATGTAAATATATTTGAATAAAGGTATAACTAGTTATGTCACAGTAAACATTATATTGCAATAGTTTTTGTTTGAATTGATCGTGACATTGACTAAGTGTATCGTATTTTTTGGAAATGAATGTATTAAAACATACACTACACGAAGAACATTTCTAACACCTGCTTTACTCTCATTAATACGAGGTGTAGAAGGCATGAAACTGCAATCATTAATTTTCATTTTATATTCATTCAAATAAAAAGAAAATAATTTGGAAAGATACATCACAAGGACGATAAACTTATAGTCATAACTCATATATATATTTTCCAGCTGTTGTCACTTTTGTTTCGATTATAGTTAACATTATCTATTCTAAAGAACTTCAACTCAACAACGCTAATATCTCTGATACTTTCGCTTTTTTCTCGATTAACATCTCTTTATAGAAAATGTAAAACTATTTAGCAAGACCTATGACAAGAGAACTTGTGATATTACGAATTATCCCCACGTAGATTGGGATGTTCCTCAATAAATTTCAAATGGGGTCTATGTTTCTCAACTTATGTTTTTCTAAAGCTTGTAGTCGAGTTGAGGTCTTTACTATTCGTAATCATTGTTTAACTAAGAACCTACTCTCTCAGGGCTCATCTACCATAAACTACGAAAAACCTTTCAAAAGTGTATTATCGTAATCTGATTTGCTTTTAAAATATAAAAGTAATTTAAGAACTCTTCTGTGACAGGAACTTTCAAAACCTGACATATATGATGACGTGATTGATAAACTTCGTATAATCCTAGGTCATTATCACTTTCATACAATCTGTATTAAACGTGTTAAAAAACATCATTTTGAAAGTACTGCATGTTTAAGGGTTGACCCATTTACAATTCGCCACTATGCTTTTTCTCTTTGATTTTGCGAAGACCGGATAGATTGTGAACCCTATGATATATAAATAAATCATCAAAGAAACGTAGCGTTTGATGTTTGTCCTAAATCCTGTCTTGTCGTACACTTAAGGTCTCACAACACACTTCGATTTTACTGTGTTGGCCATAGGCAGTAAAGTCCAATTTTCCATTCTGAATCAAGCATTTACAGTCTAAAAGTATTTTTTTGGGAAAATACAGTTACTGCTGCTCATAAAAATCCACAAAATCTGGTACATAGCCCAGTTTTTTGTTTTTTTTTAATGTGAGTGGTGGCAGTCAAGGTACTCTTTTCGGCTTTCACTAAACAGTTTGCACTTAAATTCATACGCATTTTGAGCCCCCACAAATATGTCACATTTTGCTGTCAGTGTCGTCTAATCGCTGTTCATCCAATCTCACACTATTGTTTTCTCACCTGCAACAAGAAAAGAAAATATCCATGGGCAATTATTAAAATGTCTCAAACCGAAGAACACACCCCTACTTTTTATGGTGTAAGAATCATCCTACAGTCACATGCAAGGGAGCTAAGTGTGTAGTGAGATCTAAATGGTTCGTACTCTTGTAGCTCAGGGTAGACGAAAAGCAGAACAAAATACCAAATATGTACTGGATTCCTAAATTACGTAAACATCCGTATAAGGCCGGCTTTATTTCGAATTCTAGTGCGTGCACCAGCACAAACATTTCCAAACTTTTAACTTCTTGTCTTACTGACGTTAAAGATCACGTTAAACAATATTATGCTAAAACTTATGAAAACTCTGGGATTAATTTGTTTTGGTCTATTAAAATTTCAGGAGAAATATTCTTGATAAAATTTGCAATAAACGTCGAGTATCATCTATAAGCACTTAGGGAAAATACTACATGTTTGGCCTGTTATAATATTAAAGCGTTTTTTACTAACGGCAGTTTAGACAATTACACTATGTGGACCTGCCAATAAGTTTGTGAAGCACTCATCTTCCTATTAGATACCTGACGAAAATTTATAGACAAATTGATGGTATCCCAATGGGTACGAACTGTGCACCCTTGTCGCAGATTTGTTTTTATTTTGCTATGAAAGATATTTCATGTTGAGTCTTTCACCAGATACCCAGGCGGATGTTATTGAAGCCTTTAATGACACTTCTCGGTATCTGGATGACATATTGAACATTGACAACCCTTTCTTTTCTACTATGGTTAATAATATATACCCTAAAGAAAAAAGATATAAAAATCGGACAGGGAAAGTAGCATTCAATAAATACAGTCAACCACAAAACACAAAAACAAACACGCAAACAGACAAACGAGAAGGCAAAAGTAATAAAAAAAGAAAACGACATCACAAACACAAAAGGGTTGACAATAGGCATTCCGCCTTGGAACGCTCAGTGGCCAACTTCAACTAAACAAGCTAATATTTCTGATACTTACGCTTTTTTTGTCGATTTACATCTCTCCATTGAAAATGGTGAAATAATTAACAAAAATATATGATAAGTGAGAGGATTTTAATTTTGATATTGTTAATTATCCCCATATAACGGGATGCTCCCCGAGAAACTTCTTATGGGGTCTATGTGTCTCAACTTATTCGTTTTTCTAAAGCTTCTACTCGAGTTGTGGACTTTAATATTCGTAATCTTCGCATAACTAAAAAGCTACTGCATCAGGGCTACCGTTACCATAAACTTTAAAATTTTATTATTGTAACCCTGATCTGCTTTCCAAATATAAAAGTAATTAAAGAACTCTTCTGCGACAAGGACTATCACAACCTGACTTCGTAAGATCCTTGGTCATGATCACTTTCAAACTATCTTTGTTAAACTGCATGCTTGGTGGTGGACCCATTTACAGTTTGCCACCATTCTTTCCTGTGAACCCTATGATAGCGTCTACCTAAAGCCAAAAAGGACGGTGACGTTTGATGTTTGTCTGCAATCTTGTCTTCTCGTGCCCTCAACCGTTTGTTCTCTTGTTGCTCTGGCTTCTGCCAAGTCATTGAGTACCTTCTTTGTGGCTTTCTAGGCTATTGTTTTTGTATTATGTATACACGAGCATCTTTGTGTTTTACTTATATTGCCTATTAATGCTGCCTCGTTGGATAGAGAATAGTTCATGGTGGGGATTTCTGTATTTACACCGTCCCCTGTTAGGGTAAGTGTGCACCCTAAAACCTGGTTTAAGCCCCCATCGGCCTTTTTTGCCACTGACCGATCAAAGAATTTTGTGTTTGTGATGTCTTATTTTCACCACCATCTTTGTTAGCACGGCCACCCATGTAATTCAGTTTTCAACATAAATTGTTTTCCGACTTGTTTCATTATATATAAACAAATTTTAATACCGTAATGTTTTGATGTTTTGAATGTTCGTCTGATGAAAGTAAAGACCCAACCATATATATGTGTTTAAATCTTACTCTCAGATTTAATGGTGGGTAAACCCCTCATCTTAAGTAATATCTATAAATATGTTTACAAGTTCAGTATATAGAGCAAGACATTTAGGTCTGTATTTTTGTTTAAAGCATAATCGTAAGGTTTACGTTCTCAATCAGCCATTATTGAACATAACACACCATAGGCGTTATCTTTACCTGGTTAAATATCCCCATCACAGCATTCCATGGACAGCGGCTTATGGTTCCAGTTTCTAACAAAATGCTTTGCCCTAAACGAGAAAACGAAGAGCGAAATAAAACAAAAGGAATTTAGTTGGGAGCAGAGGTTATGATTCCTGTGTATCACAGGTAACAGTCATCAGACTAAACTAAAAAGAGGCAACAAAAACAAAGGGTGATTAAGCGATACTCAGAACCTTTACAGGCTGGAATAGTGAAGCCACCTATTTTAAATTAAAGTAAGAAAACAAAACTATTTGATAATGTACCACCGATATCTGTAAATAAAGCCCAGCGATATCCAAAGATCGGAATGAATAACAGTTAAATCGATTGCCGACCATGTGACATCTACAGTACCTAGACATTCTGTGTTCCAGTTCGAGTGAAAGCAAGTTTTTTCTTACCGACTGTTACAATTGAGGGCTTGTTATTATCAGTGGCTCCCTTGCATAATTAGAAATTCAGAGACACATTTGAATGTGGAGCAGTATATTGGAGCTGTGTTTTGTATGACCAAAATTGCGGCCAAAATTAGGCAGTGTGGGGGTAAAAAATAAATGTGTTGGATACTTTTATAGATCATATCTAAAACGCACCTCTTTCTATAACAAATAATGCCCCAGAGGCCTAATCCACTTGAGACGAGTTAGTTCTTTGCATGTGTTAGCAAATAATTTTGCACACCCTGTTTGAATATTTGAACTTAATTTCCCGTGTAGCTCAACTGGTAACGAGCTCGTCAATTATAACCCGCGAGTGTAATGTTAGGGTGGGCTTGAATTTCAACCCCACGAAGCCGTATTTCATGGTTGTAGAGCTATTGAATTCCGTCAAAACATTTTGTTTATATATAGTACATTTTCATTAATGGTAGTTTCGTAATGTTTGCAATTAGTTTGTTATATAAGCTAAAAATCACGACAAATGTCACTTCAATTTTAATTGCCTAACCTGCATATAGTACATGGTCATCATGTGGTCATTGTAATTGTGTGAGTTATCAGTAAAGTGAGATGTTGACAGATTCAAGTAATAAAGCTTGTATTCAAAACAATCATTGAGTTGGGTTCAGCTGATGAGACCATGTAATTAAAATGTTTGTAAAATGTCATAGAATAAACGTTTAGGTAGAAATTCGGATGTGGATAAACCAGTTATCTTTTTAAAAAAAAAATATATATATAGCCAACAGGTTTCATTCCTCAGATCAAATCACTTGCTGTATATATAGTTTTCTTAAATCAATAAATTAACCAACTGACTGTGCACGTTTATATGTATTAGATTAAACAGTGTAACACTTAGTTGCTTAAACTTAGGCTGCTATATACCATATTTACTTTTGGATAACATGAAAATACGAGTATTGTGTGCATTGCGCTGTTCATCACACATCTCGGTATTTATTGTTCACTTTAAAGTCCCTATCCCGCCAACAGCAGCCAAAATTTACAAAATATGCACACCGTTTCTAAACCTACTGTCGACGAGGTATATAAATTATATAACTTACCCGCTATTTTGAGAATCAAAATCTATAAACACAATATAAATGGTTTTAACCAGCCAGGCCAAACCCTAAAACTGGAGCGTCGAATTGAAATATACCAACTCATAATTCATTTTACGCATATGCAATCACGGGTATTTTAAACCTATACTTTGAATCGCATTTTTATATGACCTAAACACCAGGATAGAATTTTGATAAATGATTTGTCATTATGTGGCTGGTTAGTTTCTTTAAGACATGATTGTAAAGTGGAAAAGAAAAGTTCATTTAAAAGATGTTTAATGCAAATTAAGACTTCACTGGTTAATAGAAAACACAAGGAAAATCAAATAAAACACCACTTTTCACTTATGAAGTGATATTTAAAAAACTAGGAATAAAATATAACATTCGTTGTTAAAGTAAAACCAAATTAAATTCAAGTGTATTTATCCATATCAATTATCTAAGGAAATATTAAAATCAAATCCGTAGTCGGGGGTGGGTGTGGACAAGTCAACCAATATTCCTGTATTATACGATTATAAGAATCTTTCATGGGTATCCGGTGAAGATAGGGAATTTCAACCCGAGGTATAATTGTTTTTATCGGAACCTGGGCTCTACCGAGGTTCCGATTAAAACAATTTCACCGAGGGTTGGAATTGCCTGTCAGAACCGAATACCATGATATATTTTTATTCTTGCATATCAGAGACATGTTGTGCGTTGGCGCAGCCAGCTACTGACATTTTGCATGTTTTCCTGCATACCGGAGGTTGGTTCGCGCGTGACTTTTATCTTTACTCAAAAACTTTCCATCCCCCATGTAAATCGTGGAAAGCCTTATCCGATATGTAAGAAATACATCAGACGTATAAAAGGAGAAATTTGGAAATCGTCGAACACGATAAATACAAAAAAAAATTGCAGTCTCGGTTGATTGAGACTGTTCATGAAAATATACAAATGCAATTGCGATTCTTAGTGAATGTTTTTGTGTGTTTGTGCTACAGAGACAATACACATACTTACCAAAGTCCGTTTGATTTTAATCATATATATGAACAATGACAAAGCAGCTTTATAAATGTTATCAATACTATGGTTGTTCATTTTTGGTGTTTCAAATGACATATACAACACTTTTTAAATGTGTCAATATGAAAAGTAGATATCAAAGTAGGACAGGAAATGTTATGGGGTGCCGTTTTACGTTTTAATACCATTTTGAGATATGACATATTCGAATATGTAATATCACCGATTTGAATATGAGATATCACTCATTGAATACGTGATATCAAGTATTCAGAATTGAAATGGTGATGTCACGTATTCAAATACGTGATTCACGTATTTGAATAAGTGATATCACGTATTCAGACTGAATACGTGATATTACGTATTCAAGTACGTGATATCACCAATTCGAATACGTGATATCACGTATTCGAATACGTGATATCACGTATTCAAAATAAATACATGAAATCAGGTATTTGAATACGTGATATCACCTATTCGTTTTTATTACGAGTAAAAACATACTGATCCCTGACATAAATTCCGCACCGAATAACAAAAATGGCGGTCCACTCAGCTAAAGAGGACATACTGAGAAATATAAAGCAGATATTATTGCAATCACAGCTTTGCTGGTGATGATGTCAACTGTAAACATCTGAAAGCAGATCTGGGTCGTCATGGGATCCGATCTCTTAATTTGATAAAGTACCATAAAGTACCAACTGACAAAGGTCAATTACGAATCTCTTTGAATATGTTATTAATTATCTTATATTAATCCACAATTCTGACTTTCATGAGGTACGAGTATTTGTTAATCCAGGGTACGTTTTGACTCAACGTCAGCCGTAAAAATGCCATACATGAACAGTGACCCAGGTCGAATGGACGCGGACCGATTGCGACGCGGAGACTGAGGGAGCGGTTATTTGATTAACGAAGAATAAATTGAGATATCACGTATTCGAATACATGATATCTCAAAATGGTGTTAAAAAGTAAAACGGCACCTCATAAAATGTTACCCTCATGGACCAAAGTCAATCAAAACAACTCTCGAAGCAAACAACAATTACAAGTATAAATAAGTCTCAAGGTATGTGACATGACGAACATAAAATGGTTCACAATAGGGCCACCACCTTGGATCGTTAGCAGAAAAAAGGCCGCTGGTGCTTTAATCCAGGTTTTACCAAACCTCACTCTTACTCTATATGTGTAAATAAAAAACTCCGGGCTGTTTCCTCTGACAAATTAGGCACAGTTAATAGGAAATATAAGTATAACAAACATGACAATCGTGCATATCTGTAAATATAAAAATACATAGAAAGCCACAAATCAAGTCTTCAGACTTGGAAGAAGCCAGAGCAACACGAGGATAAACCATTAAGAGCACGACAATAACAATATTAGAGACACACATCAAACGTTACCGTCCTTTCAGGATTTAGATAAACGTCATCATGGGGTCCACAATCTGTCCTGTCCTGTCATCGTACAATAAAGAGGAAATCATAGTGGCGAAGTGTGTAAAACGGTCAATGGGCAATATCGCCTACTGGTCAACTTTAATTGATTGTATGTGTACAAAACCTTATACTAATTCATCATAAAGTCTATCATACTATAACGTATTAAAGTCCATTACACGTTTTATTGGTCGAAGTAGCATATAGCAACTAACTGAATGGAAAAAGGGCTCACTAAAAGCATTCACAAAAACTGTTCCAATTAATAGTACAGCGTATACTGATCACGTTGATAACAAATGAGTACATGGAATAAAATAAACCAAAATGTTCAACGAAGGCTCTACTCGGAACAATTGTATATTGCTCTTTGTTTATATATGTACTCACAAATAAAAAAACTACCCCTTTTTTGATGGTATTCCCATAGGTCAGTGTTTGAGGGCGTAGGACAGCTTCAACAGATCTTTAATTAAACAATGTTTGATGTTTGGGTACTAAACAGTCCATTAAACAGTTTCAAATTTTGCCAAGCAATACTATTTAATGGATGCTATTTTATTAAAGGGAGGTAATTTGATGATTTTTGATAATCAGAAGCTGCTACCTACACAATCGGTGATGTGTTTTTCTGTGTGTTTTTTCGAAAGCAACGTATAGAGAATGTTGTCTTGGAAAAGCTGAGATATTTGTAGATTTTATGTACTTTTACCAAAAATGCATGGTTTAAGAAAAAGGGGATAACTCCCTTGTGTACTGAACTTTTCAAACATTTATTTTGTTTGGACTATTGGTGGTGGTCGATCGAATTATTCTATATACATCATTTTTTATTTCCTGCTGTGCTGTCTATATATTGAGGGAAATTAAAAGGCGTACTTTTTATTTTTGCTCAGTATAGTTACAACACTTTCACTTTCAGCTTTATATACAGTATTTGTTATACAGGCAACATTGTTACAGCGTCCTTTGAGTTAATAACTATGGGGTGCCGTTTTGCTATTTATTGGGTATTTTTTTATATCCATAATTCATTTATGGATATCCATAATTCATTTTATTGATTGATTTTACTGTTTTTGCTATTTATAAATGACTTGGCACTGTATATAAATAACTGTGAAACTGATCTATTTGCAGATGACACTACAATTCACACACACACAAAATATTTAGATGTTACTGAGCTAAATCTTAAAAATAGCTCTTCTGATTTTGTTAACTGGTGTAGCGATAATTCAATGATATTAAATGCCGAAATATCGTCTGTAATGAATATTGGGTCAGTTCATAAGCTATCTAAAGCGCCACATTTTGACATATCTGTTGAAAACACACAGTTTAAGCATGTAGAGATGCAAAAGCTTCTTGGAGTTTACATTAACAAAAACTTAACTTGGAATAAGCAGATAGACCAAACGTCACTGAATATTTCTAGAAAGATAACGCTGATGAAATTGCTCTCAAAATATGTTCAAAAACAAAAACATTAATTATTACAATTCCTACATTCTTCCACTGTTCGATTACGCGTGTGTAATATGGGGTACAAAGAAATATAAAAAGGTCGGACAGGGAAAGTAGCATTCAAGGACAGTCAACCACAAACAAGACAAACAAGAAGGCAAAAGCAATAATAAATGCAAACGACATCACAAACACAAAAGGGTTGACAATAGGGCTACCGCCTGGGAACGGTCAGTGGCAAAGTAGGGGGTTTAAACCGGTTCTAGGGTGAACCAAACCTCACACTTACCCTACTGTCATCCCATTAAAACAGGACAGTGTAAATAAAGAAATCCCCGCCATGATCTAAACTCTAACCAACAAGGCAGCAACAATAGGCAATATAGGTAAAACACAAATATGCTCGTGTAAATATAATACAAAAAAACAATAGCCTAGAAAGCCACATTGAAGGTACTCAATGACTTGGCAGAAGCCAGAGCAGTAAGAGAATAAACCATTAAGGGCACGACAAGAAAGATCATGGACAAACATCAAACGCCACCGTCCCAATGGGCTTTAGGTAGGCGTCATCATAGGGTCCACAGCCTGTCCGGTCATTCTACAATTAAAGAGGAAAGCATAGTGGCGAACTGTAAAAGGGTCCACCACCAAGCATGCAGTACGTTGCAAAATGATAGGGTCATAACCTCTTTTGATAACAAGTTTAAAAAAGATAGTATGAAAGTGATCATGACCAAGAATCTTACGAAGTTTATAAATCACATCACCATAGAAGTCAGGTTGTGATAGTCCTTGTCGCAGAAGATTCCCTAAATTACTTTTTTATTTGGAAAGAAGATCAGGGTTACGATAATAACATTTTGCAAAGGTTTTACGAAGTTTATGGTAACGGTAATCCTGATTGAGTAACTTTTTAGTTATACAAATATTACGAATATTAAAGTCCTCAACTCGAGTACAAGCTCTAGAAAAACGAAAAGAACCGATAAGAAGTTGCTCGGGGAACATCCCCATCCAAATGGGGATAATTAACAATGTCAAAATTAAAATCATCTCTCTTGTTATAAATTTTGCTAATTATTTTACCATTTTCAATCGAGAGATCTAAATCAAGAAGAGAAGCGTTATTATCAGATATATTAGCATCTTAAAACATTGATAGGCTAACAAAACTACAAAAGAGAGCAGCAAGAATTATATTAAATGTTGATTTCTTCACACCTTCATCTTGCATGTTTAATGAGTTAAAATGGTTGCCTCTGTGTAAACGCATTGAATACCACACTTTATTGTTAACCTATAAAGCGTTAAGTGATAGCACTCCAACATATATCAGTGAACTAATTTCAAAAGTCAGTTACGAAAATAAAAGAAATATTAAATCCGTATCAAATAAAACTCTTTATGTTCCAAAATGCAAAACATGTTTTTATAACAAATCTTTCTCTGTTACGGTTCCCAAACAATGGAATAAACTCCCTCTTGAGATCAGAAAATATAATTCCCAACACAAATTCAAAAAGTCACTGAAGAGCTATCTTTTAGACACAGTCGAGTGATATTTGTATTGCCCGTTTTGTTAGTTAGACAAGTTATTAGTATTAGGTTTTGTCCATTCGCCATATTATATTAATATGTTTGTTTTTGTGTAAGGTTGTACATTCATAATCATGTAATCATATATTTTTATTTAAGGTCATAGTTATGTACAATTACTTTATTTATTATGTATCCATGAATGAATGTTAATATATATGTTGTTTCCTATGAGGACCATGTGTTAGAATGGCTATTAATATATGTCAAATATGTCATCCTCTGAAAATAAAGATATTATTATTATTATTATTATTATTATTGATGGATATCAATAATTCATTTATCAATAATTCATTTATTGATATCAATAAATGATTTTTTGATATCCATCAATCATTTATTGATATCAAAAAATCATTTATGGATAACAAAAATCGAATTATTGATATAAATAATTACAAGTTATTTTTTGGTTTCAATTATTCGAGTTTTTGATATCCATAAATGATTGTTTTGATCAATAATTCGATTTTTTGATATCAATAATTCCATTTTTTTATGTCAATAAATACTTTTATTTATTGATATCAATAATTCCATTTTTCTATATAATAATTCATATTTTGATAATAATTCATATTTTGATATCAAAAATCGAATTATTGACAACTATAAATCTTTTTTTGATATCAAAAAATAGCGACTAACATCGACTAGCAGTGACAAACTAATAGAAGATCCCTAACATCCGGGCATTCCAGCCTAGGGAAAAACGGCGGGCACAATACAAGAAATATGGAATTGCACTGAAAACGTTGTAGTTATTGATCAAAATGAATTCTGGATATTTTTGATCGATTTATGGATATCTGAAAAGCATTTTTTTTTATATAAAAAAACTGAATTATTGATATCAAAAAACCTATCAGTTATTTGTTATCAATAAATCATTTTTTTGATAACCATAATTGGATTTTTTGATATCAATAAATCATTTATGAATATCAAAAAATGGAATGATTGATATCAAAAATAATTTTCAATTATTGATATCATTAACTGGATTTTTTTGATATCCATCAATGAATTATGGATATCAAAAAATGCCTAATAAATAGTAAAGAGTATTATAATGGACCTTTGGAAACGGCCGAAAACGACACATACGAAATATTGCAGTCTCGGTTTGATTGAGACTGTTCATGAGCGGTAGTGAAATATGCTAGCTACCGCTCAGTTTTTCTAGCCCCGGGCTGAGCAGAACTCAATGGCAAGCATATGGCGGTGGACATGGAGCTTAGTGCTTCCCCATGTCGTACGGCGTATTGTCCCAGTATCTAATAAAGTTAAATGCCCAGAAGAGCGAAATAAACATAATGGAATTTAGTTGGGAGCAGCGGTTATGAAGCCTGCATATCACAAGTAACAGTCAAAAGACTAAATTAAAAAGCAGACAACATATCCTATAAGTGGTTAAACAATACCCAGAGCCTTTAATCGGCCAGAGTAGTGGAACCACTGAATCGAAAATTAATTAAGAAAACAAAAAGAAATGAAAAAGTACCACCGATAATTACGGCATCACATAAATAACAACTATTATTTGATAACTGGACAGTTTGACTATCAAACGAATGTTTTTATGTTGCTGGCCGTCTACGAAATATAGTTAATGCTACAAATTATGCAGATAACGTATTGAAATGCATGACATGCCACTACCAGGGAATGCAGAACTCACTTTTGACCATAACCTGACATACAAATGACAAACGCATAATCGAAATAATGATTACACATTCTGGCAGCGGATGCTTAAGAAATCGCCATTAAGGCTACAACGATGCGAATGACACCACGATTGTGTTATCAGTTGTATACAAGAAGAAACTGATGCAAAGCATCAAGGCGGCGCAGAATGTCTTCAAAAAGGAGGAAACAAACATGTGTATTTATTTGCAAATTTGTATTATATAACAAAAATGTAGAAATATTTTAAAAAGTACGAAAAGCTATATGGCAACAGTAAGTAATAGTAACTTGAGAACAAAGGCACATACTTAAGATATCAAAACATATTTAAGTGTTTGCATTAATTGCTGATGATATATATTTCTAGAATGTTATGAAGATTTTTAGAATATTGAGGTAGTTTGATTTAAATAAAATAAACATAAAAAAGAAGCTGATATGATCAGTGAAATGTGACAAATGGCTGGGGCAGGTGGACATGTATTCGGAAGAAGTGATTTGTAGTGGTAAGATATCAAAAAGTTTGATTTTTTGAATGTTTGACACTAATTTTTGTCATGTGTTTGCCACGTAGGGCTTGATCATGAGATTTTCCTGAGTGGAAACCAGAATTGCATGGCCTGCGTCAGGAAATATCATGCTCAAGAAAGTTTCAAAGCTGTATCTGTTATAGTTACTGAAAGAAGTGCACCTTAACATAAAACTTAACCAAATAGGCAGACGCCGATCAAGGGATGACAATAAGTCGTTGTTTTTTTCAAAAACATACTGGCTTAAAAGTGGACCTTAACGGAAAACTTACCCAATATACTAAGTACAAAAAGGGGCATAACTTTTGCAAAAAGCAGCAAAGAGTTATGAAACCTGATATACTGGGTCATGTTATGATGTAGAACAACTGTATAAAGTGTCAAAGTTGTAGTTGTTATATGAACCTATGACATAGCGCCAATTTCAATACAGCTATTTCAATACAACAACACGATCTTATGGCCATTTGTTTACCCCCAACATTTTGGCCAGTCTTTTACCCCAACATTTTTACAACAACAACAACAACAAGTCACGTGCTCCTCCATGTGCAGCATCAACAAAAAACAATCACAATATAGGCAGCGCGCTTCTGGCGCACCGCCAATTATAAGCATGTTAATACAGTGATATGTGATCGGAATAAATATTAGAAAGAGTGTTCATGGTGTCAGACCATTGAAATTAAGCCCATCAAACACAATGCAAAATAACCATTTTGGAGCTTTTACAAAAACTATAGATATAAAAGTCGAACAGGAAATGCATCATTCACGGACAACAGTCAACCAAAAACACGCAAAACGCAAGTTCAACAATTTAAATAGTTTTTTTTATATGTTACGTTTAGTCTGTGAATCACACATATTTGGCTTTCAAACTGTTATATAGCCAGGAAACAAAGAACATCGATTCATTTTCAACATGTCATACATTTATTCACACTGTGCATATTTTGAAATATACAAATGTCGAAACCGCATCTTTATCTATCCTCTATGGTCATACAATCCGAAGACATAGTCTTGACATACACAGTAAAATACTTTTAATACAAAAATATCAATCATTTACATTAATTGTATTCCAGCCCAATGTATATGATACAATTAATAAATGTATAAATGACGAAAAATGCGGACATGTGGATTATTACTATACTGCCTTGCAGAAACTCCGACAAAAATGGCAGATATGTTGATGGTTTTTTTGTGTGGGTGGGGGGAACAAATCGTTGGGTGGGTTGTAAACATAAAAACATACGTAGAGTTAGCAACTATTGTGTACTTCAAGATAATGAAATATAAACAAGTATAAACCTGAAATTTCTAAATATCGATGGTGTTAGAGTATAAAACACAGACTTTGTCTTTACACCTTTTTTATAAAATAGATTTTACATGTGTAAGAATAGTACACCCTCATCAAGTCAGAAAGAAGGAGATGTGAGTAGGAAACATGTAGAAAAAAAACAAGAACTTCAGCGCTTCGTCGCCTTGCATATAGATTAGAAATATGTTGTAAAAATGTAAAACTGTCAATTGTAAACTGTAAATAAATAAAGAGAAGGTTAACTCTATAATGGATTCTGGGTTGCCATCATTCCCATGAAACTTAACATGTGAAAAACATTAGAGAACCTTTACGAAGTACGTGATGATAATACACTACTCTGCAAATAGCAAGGACCCTATGAATACTTCCTCTATGTTCATGTTTGATACAGTTATAGGTTAATCATTCGATAGTCATAACAGAGAAGTTCAATAAGACAAATAAGTGTTGAAGACAGTTGGTTAGGTTCACCTTAGAACCTGGTATAAACCCTAACGCCTTGTGTTCCAAGGCGGTAGCTCTATAGTCAAACCGTTTGTGTTTGTGATTGACTTCCATATTAACATTGTAATTGATGTTTGTATTAATGCGTGATTTTGGTTTAAAGAGACTTTCAAAACACTTATTTCTAAATTAATTTCATAATAATTTCTTACATTCAACTTTTGAGAAGCAGCATGTAACGTCAAAAATGGTAACAGGTGCATCAACAATTGACGTTGTACGTTTATTTACAACATGACGTCACGCTAACGTCAACTTTATGCACGTGAAAAAAACGCGCGAATAAATTGGACTAATCGCTATTGGGCGCTTTAATTGGCCTAATCTGCCCAGACCGATATCTGCAAGTAAGACATATGCATGATACGGTCTAGCTGGCCGAGACTATTTTGATGTATACTATATATATAACTATCGTTATTAGCAAAACTATCTTTGTCGCTCAAAAATGGACACGAATTAAGCAGGAGGATCACAAAATATCTAAATCTCGAAGGTGAGCCGAACGACTACCAATACTTTTATCATTTTGTTTACATAACTGCAATGTTCATTTTTTGTTCGCACAGATGGATAAAGGTTGTCATTAGTAAAGCAACGGGCTCGTAGCTTGAATGAGTAGATTGTGTTCATCTTCTGTAATATTATTTTGGCATACTGTGTTTTTCGATATTTTCCATCAGCTGCAAGTATGCTTTTTATTTGTGTGATATATCAAATATGTGCAAATTGTAAATTTGAGCATTCGAATGTGTTAAGTTTTACATTTTGCATTAGCAAATAAAGTTTCTAAATATGCATATTAACGGGTTAGAGCAATACACTCATCTGACGATATCTATTAACAATTTACTAAAAAATACGAGTACATGTGTTTTACAACTTAGTTCCTAATGTAGAATATAGAATTTGGCAAGTCCATATAAAACATTATTTTGTGCTGGTATTGGTTAGGGAAAAGGAGTCTACTAAAGATGTCCAATGATTAGAAAATCAAAAATACGACACCTTTGCAACAACAACTCCGAACGGTATGGATACAAAGTTAGAAGTATCACAAGACGCACTGGATAAGGAGAAAGGCGGATCAGAATGTGGAAAGATTATTCGAGAAAACTTACTTATCATTCTAAGTCTGATCGGCGTAGTTATAGGGTTTGCACTAGGTTTTGGAATACGACCACTCAACCCAACCGAGGATGCAATCCTTTGGATAGGTATGATTCGTGATTGCTATTATTATTTAGTGACATTGCACTAAATATTAAAAAACAACGGGAGTTCGGCTATAAATTATATACATGTTCTCTAACAACACTCATTACGTGGTCCGAGTATTAACTTTCATACCCAATCCAACCCCTTTTCAAAGAAGCAAAAACGGGGTTGGCTGGGGTATGAAATAAAACCTTAATTTCGGCTTATAGTTTGCATAGTATTGTAAAATTATAGCATTTTATAGGTAATTTTAAACAGGTTATCGCATGTTTTCAGTCAAACATGTTTTAAACGTGTTTTATTGTCGAATAGTCGTTAAAAATCCTGCTAATATAAGTATAATATATATAGAGTTTAATAACCAGTGTGTTTGAGATACGGGAAATATCTCCCGAGGTAGAGAAATCAGGGGCGTACCTGGGCATACGCACTGACGCACGTGCGTACAGGCTATTAAAGAAGCAAACAAATAAAAAAGGCTAAAAATGCGAAAAATGCAATAAAAACTGAAGGTATAGGGGGTTAGGCACATTTGTGAATCCAAAACTCGATGGTGCGTATACCTAAATTAGCCCCAGGAACGCCCCTGGAAATGGCTCTCTACCGAGGGAGATATTTTCAGTATCTCAAACACTCTGGTTATTAAACTATATATTACATAATTTAAAATGATATTTTATTAATATTTCTAATGATTCACGCCTTTTTACACCAGTTTGCACTAGAACGCCAAGACGACGTTACGTCATCCAAGACGACGTTACGTCATACAAACAAAACAAGTGGAACCGGAACTGTTCGTTAATTTCCGTAATCGTTATTTCCTAGTGGCGGAATCTGACGAAGACGTCCGTAAAACAATCGGAAAGTCATTTGGCATTCCCGCCACTGACGGAAAAGGCCGAGCAAAGTTCCGTACTGGGAAATTTCCCACTGGGAGATATTTCCCAGTAGAGCAAACGAGTAGATATAGCTTTTCTATTCCCAGTATTTCCTATACAAATCACAGACAAATATGTAATATAATATAATATTTCACATCGCTTAATGGAATTAAGGCGGGAACACGTAATGCAATAAAGTCAGAAGTAATAATAAACCCGAATTCATTAGAAGTAACTGTGTCGATGTTAATACATATATAATGATCAAATATAATTTGTTAAGCAAACGTTTAAATTCAATGTTTTAATTCAGCTCATGAAAATAGTATTGTTTTATATCATGCTACCGTCTTTTACTATCAACTTAAATTTAAGTCGGTTCGGCAGTATAAAATAGCTCGACAGAGCCTCGCCCAATAAATTTGATAGTAAATGACGTGGACATAATGTTCCATATTTAACGTATAAGCGACATATAACTAAAAGCATTCTAAAGCAACAAAACAAAGTCATTCAGTTTTAAATAAACAATGTGTGTATTTAAATAAATAAGCAATGATGATATCATACAGATGATGTTTGTCGGTATATTTCTATAAAAGCATGTGTATTGGCAGGAATCTTTCATATTCCAGCTCTTCCTGGTGACGTATACATGCGAATGCTGAAGTTCACAATCTTACCGCTGATTGTATCCAGTGTAATAGCAGGTAAATTGATTGATACTCTTGTTTCAGTGGCATATACCGCGTAGGTAAAGTAATAAGATCAGTAAGATAATAAGATCAGATAAGACAAGATATGATAATACAGTTATTTATAGATAGCTTTAACTCTATTTAAATGTTCATATATAAGTGAATAAAAGCACATAGGTCTGGGTCTGTGTTGCGTTTTTGTCACATTTGTCTTACACGTGCATTTATCTCGTGGCAACTATCTCCCATGAGTAAATAACCACGATCATCAAACTCTTAAATTAAGTATGACACACACTGCGGTCAAGACACGTACAGTGAGATCCAAAAAGAACAATGAACCAACTCGACAGGTTTTATTTGTGTCACCTGTCCGATATAAAAGAGATATGTTAACATTTGATTTTGTGGAACTCTCATATACTGCAGTGTGAAACAAATAGTAGGCAACCCTGTTACTAAAGACTTGCGGTTCTAGTTCGTTGCTTGCAAGTTCAATTATAGCTAACACGTTTTTCAAACGAATGCTCTCAGATCTGTCTACATGTGCAGTTGGTATAGCTTATACATCTAGTTCTTTTAGACGAACATTGTCTTTCACAAATATCATGTACCTGTTGGTTTATCTTACTAAATATACGAAATAAAATATGTTCGCTTATCAGCTCCGTTGTGTTTTGACATACAGGAACAGCTTCTCTTGACCCAAGGTCCAATGGTAAAATCAGCTCTTTGGCTTTCGTCTTCGTCGCCGCGACAAACGCATTTGGTGTACTTGTTGACGCCGCTGTATACTTTGTGGTCAGACCAGGTATGATTCATTCACTGTGACTATGTATTGTTTTTAGAATGTCCCAACTCAAGCATTATTTATTCGAAATGATTGCTTGTTATTAGCAAGATTACCTGCACATATTATTTGCGGCATTTCCTTATTGATTCTTAAAGTCAAACTAAAAACAAGGTAAGGTTTAACTCTTCATGCTCTCGGGCGACGGTATGCGTATGTACATGGTATCATATCGAAAGTATTCTAGTGTCGATACCATTGATATTACGTAAATGTTTACGCAATGAGTACACTACATTTGAACAAGAAAAGTATAACGCATGCGTTATATGTAGACGATTTGTAATAATATGTTAGTTTGTGGAGGCTTTGTTCAAGTCACATACCTGTAGTCGTCGATATGGAGATGACAGGAAGGTAGAGTAAAGAATTAAAAGATACTGTATGAAAACAGATAAGTTTTTATTTGGTCTTAGGTATACATTATTATACATGTTATAGGGAACATATTCAAGTATTTTCAATTAAACGATTTACACTTAAGCTATTACAAAGAGAATTTCAGTGACTATGCTACAGTATAATATAAAAGTCATATTTACTTAAATTTTACAAGTGATTATCATATGGGCCCTATTTATGTTCATGTTTTAGTTGTATTCAGGCTCAAAACCGCTTCGGAGTTGCCGTTAAGGCAATCAACTTTGCATTTTAAATGAATTACAAGTAATCTTATAGAAAATATTTAATTTCTTTACTTCTTTACTTCATTATAATACTCAAAAATATAAATGGGTGCCGAAACGACTAGGCTAAAAATTAAAATAGATGGCGAAATGGTTTGATGCCGAAACGTCTAGGTGCCGATTCGTCCAGGTGTCGATATGGTTTGGTGCCGAAACGTCCTGATCGATCTTGATCACACAGACGCAAAAAATTGAGAATTGTCTGCATTTATTAATAAGCATTTTTCATGTCATTTTTCATCATTGGGACCCTGCTTTAATTAGACTTATATACTATATACATAATAGTTTTCGTCTAGAAAACCAGTTCGTTCTGTAAACAATCACAGTACTCTTACAAAATTACAACAATTTTAATAGTTACACATATATTTATAACAATCGAGCATATTTCCTGGGCACATCTTACACCATAACGCATGTAACACCGCTAAAGGTAACACTTCCGATAAAGGTAACAACCGCCGCTAAAGGCATCAATTACCTCTACCGCTAAAGGTAACAACGCTTTCGCCACAGATGCGACAATAACTAAAAAGAACCCATTTACTAACTTTTCATTGTAACTGTAGATGTTGAGAAAAAGGTTGTTACCTTTAGCATTAGCCTTTTTACCTTAGCGGAACCTTTAGCGCAGGTTGTTACCTTTAGCGTTGAAATAGCTGCCTTTGGCGGTGATAGTTACCTTTAGCGGAATTGTTACCTTTAGCGCAGGTTGTTACCTTTATCGCTGAAATTGTTGCCTTTACCTTTAGCGGAATTGTTAGCATTAACGTTGTAACAATGCACAATCATTTGCACGTGCAATAGGTGATGGTGTAGAGTTACTTGCAACGCGTGCAGAGCAAACAGATACAAAACTACAACCACAAGATCTGTTTATGGACCTGATCAGGTATCATTTAATATCTTAATAATACACATTGAAGTTAAAGTATTTATATTTCCAGTTTTAAATACCTAACTATTTAACCACATTTTTCAGTAAATACCTTATTATTAGGGAGGCACCAACTTGACAAACACATAAGAAAATATTATCATTTATTAAATTGTTTGATCATATAGTAAATAGTTTTGGCAAATATTGGGCGCGGCTCCAAATAGCGGGCTGCCGGCAACACATGCATATATCATGGCAGCCCTTAACATGTTTCCCAAAAGAGGGCATGGCCCAAACACCTAATACCATTAAAAAAGCCCCAATAGGCTTAAGCAAAAGATGAAGCCCCAGTAGGCTTAAACAAAAGAGGGCATGACCCAACAGCCTTATACCCTTAGTGAAGCCCCAAATGGCTTAAATTCAAAACTCTAATTCTAAAGTAAATTTTTTCTTCATTTAATCACTTGAGAGTTTTTTCTTTTCTAAAGTTAACAATAATGTGCATTACCGAACTAGGCATGATGCACCAACAAAAAGCCCCAAACGGCTTAATATTTCATGTAGTAATCTCGACCCTGGGGAACAGTGGTCAGTATTACATTGAAATTTACTAATTATAAAATTGTTAATTGCCATTAAATTTGATTTCACTGAATTGAAGGATTCGCTGAAGGCCATATGGCAGCGATCAAAACGAAATTTTGATAATGCCACAAAGCAGCAATCAACATGAAATTTTGATAATGCCACCGCCAAAAGAAAATAATTTTGGCATAGCGAATCCCTCACAGCCAAGGAAAATTGAATATATCATTGTATACTTATGTAACGCGCATACAGTACTTTATATTTCATACGTGAGCCGTGCCCTACCACAATTCAAAAATGAAGTGCGTTATTTAACTTGCAAAGGAAAATTTCTTGTACTGACGCCATTTATGCAGGAGGGTTGCGGAGTTGGTTTCCCAACTTCGACCTGTAAACGCCGTAACATACTTATATAATATCATTGAATGTCATGAGACCTGCGTTCGTTGTCGATGGCACAACGTCATTGGTAAAGCGACACTAGGACCTAAACACAAAGTCTAACAAGATACGTTAACAACTGGTAGCTCGCTTGTAATGATTAGATGTTCAACAACTTTGCAACCGCGTGTTGGACTGTGCACAACGAACTACGAATTGTGTCATAGCCCCCACAAAGGACAAAAAAATATGGTGGATTGGACTGACTTCAGTCATCCCCCAACTTGGCTTGCAAGTCACCCAAGCAAATATCTCCATAGCCGTGCCATCAAAACTATACACCCAGTGCGTCGAACCCTCGGGTTTGGTCCCCCTGGGCTGCTGGGAGCCGCTAATCATGCTCGATGACGACGGGGGGGGGGGGGGGTGGGGTGGGGCGCTCACTTCACCACACGCTGACCTATGTCAACCTCGCTTCCGATAAAAACCTGCAGAATCCTGCGAATAACTAAACTGAGCTACATATATGTTATACCGTTGTGTAACGTGTTATAAGTTGCGCATTTTTATATAATAAGGTAAATACCAGGTGTCTCCGTCTTACCACAATAACGATATATAAGAAAGCCAATTGTACACCAGGTGTGTGAGTGATAGTAAACTTGAAAAGAGAGACATGACTGAAAGAAAAATGCAGACACTCATCGAGACTCGAAGTAATGACAGTGAGGCAACTGCCGCACCCATCCTAAAAGACCAATCCTAAAAGGGTGTGCCATTTAACCATTTAGCAGAGACAAAACTCTTCAGTACCCAGCAGTGCCCAAATGGTATCGACCCGAGAATTACGTGTGGATGAGAAATGGGCGTGTCTAACCAGATGAATAAGACGGTAAGACGTGGGTCCCTTATTAATAACGTTGACGAGTTCTTCAGTACCAATACGCAATATCATTGCTCTGTTTGCTAGGCTCAGGGACTCATACTGAAACTGCTAACACTACCGGAACCTTCTTAAAATGTGATAACAGACCGAATAGATGTGCCTTTCCGACTGAAATGTCGAGGATGGAAAACGACAATGTGTTGCAAAGACGATAGTGCGACTACTACTGAGTAAAAGGCAGCGAGAACAAGCTAAATCGATAGTGTAGCCGAAGACATTCCATCCGCAGAAGGAAAACTCCTAGATGACCAAATATGTTAGTAAAACAAGCCACAAGTCCTGACAACAAGTTGATTGTTATCATGTTCATCACTCAAATATAAAGTCATTCGTCCAGGAAATAATTAAGTGTTTCTAAGAGGGGATATCAAACGCAAATCACAATCCGATATCTTGACTATGGCAACCTGCGAAATTAGGAAATGCGCTACCCGTGAAGTATTTAAAGAGCCGCCTATTCTAAGTTAACCTCTGCGGTAGTTGCTCATTATGAATATCAGCTGATTGGATATGTGTACCAGAGAACGAATTCTTGAACTCTTGAACCCGATTACTCGAGATGGAACCAGCTCTAAATGCCCATTTTAATACGAGGGCATAGTATAGGGGTAGGATACAAATTAAAATATCTTATTAGAACAGAAGTATTACTGTGAGTGTTACCGATTGGCCACACATGAGAAACTATTACGTTATTACTATTATTATTATTATTATTACTATACATATTTTTTTATTATTGATATAATTATGTTTTTTGTGTTTTTATAATTTGCCTAAAACATACGCTTGTCCTATTATAATACCGCACACGTGTTACCTTCTAATGCAATTCCATGAATAGTTTGCATTGTCTTCTAAAACACACATGTAAACATTCGCTCATGACATTATCTCGTAATAAAGTGTACAGTTGGAATACTGCCAGTACACAGCAGTTCGTGGGCACTGATGAATGTGTCATTCGGCCAGCCAAACTAGTCATACATGATAAGAACCTGTTTAACCGCCTTTATGTACAAGCAAAGTATATGTTACTAATTTACTGACGTAACTAAACGTTTAAATATGCATTACAAAACTCTAACCTGATATGAATTCGCCAGTATTACCAACATAAGAGCATAAATAAATTGGGATATGCGTGCGGTCACCGAGACACAGAATGTCCTACAGACAAGACAATAAGCGGCGAAAATATCATTAAAGTTCAAAACATCATGAATCTACAACGAGGCGGAGTAATACTTAACGTATGATTATCATAAAATAGCAAAATAATAAGCAATATTACTTAAAGGAAAGCTTAAAACATTCAGTATTTTACTCGTCATGAAAATGTACGTACTTCCGGCTTTAATGGTGGCAATGAGAGAAGGGAAAAGCTTGCGCATGCGCAAATAAATGAAGATTACAAGAGCAGCGCTAGCTAACAAAACAGTGGGCGTCTCCCAATAACTCTGGCTATAACGAGTAATAGCCCGTACTATTTCTTTTGTCAGCTAAGCAATATAAACAATAACAGTTTAATCATAATATGTTTTACTTTACATATGCGTAACATTTACGTAACATATACGTAACATAAACGTAATATGTACGTTACGTATACTTAACATCTGCGTAACAAATACTAAGCAAATACGCAACTGATACTAGAAATATGTGTAACATATACCTAACATATACTAAACATGTACGTAACATAGGCTTAACATATACTAAACATATACTTAACATATACGTAACATATACGTAACATATACTAATATATACGTAACATATACGTAACATCTGCATAACATATACTAAACATATACGTAACATCCGCGCAACATATACGTAACATATACGTAACACTTGCGTAACATGTACTAAACCTATACTAGACCTATACGTAACATATGCGAAACATATGTTTAACATATACAAAACATATACGTAACATATGCGTAACATATACTAAACATTTACATAACATACATGTAACATAAGCGTAACATCTGCGTAACATATACGTAACATATAACAACTAACTTTGGTATTGAGGAGTAACATTTCTTTTTCAGAAATCTCTTTCCAGACAACATCGTTACAGCGTGTTTCGAAAAGGTAATATGATAACTATGTAAACAAATTTGTTTAATTGTTCACATCGATGAAGGCGTGTATGTCCCTTAGCGCATGTAGTTTAAAAGGTCACTTAGAGACCTTTTAAACTGAAGGAGATGAGACGAAGAATGAAAATTCCCTTTGTATATCATGGGTTAACTAACAATACAGTTGCATATATTGCAATAAACTACGTATACATATTACAGTACGTGTCTGATAGAGACTTGATATGCAATGATGTTTAATTCCAAACATGGATCTTATTGGTTCTACATGTTGCTGTGAGTTATTCTTTCTACGTACAGAGTCAGACGGTGCATGTTGCAAAGGACGTCATTAAACTAATAAATGGAACAAACACAACAGTTGAAGAATTCTTAAGAACGACAGGGACAGCATCCTCAATGAATATTTTAGGTAAGCTAAAGTAGTGTTGTCTCTCTTTATTTACGAAGAGGTGTATAATTCTTTATTTTTGAAGTAAACCAATGGGGAAAAGTGCGGTCGGTACGGGACTTGAACCATGGACCCCGCGCTTACAGGGCCAGTGCTCTACCAACTGAGATAACCGGGCCACCGGGTACCCAATATCACCACACTACTCCCCCTTTTAACTTTTAAGAGCTGGTCCAGCTCGTCCGGTCTCACTATCTTGCGTTCACCGAATTATACTCGTCGCCAGTGAAGAAAAGCAATGGGGAAAAGTGCGGCCGGTACGGGACTCTAACGCGGGACCTCTCGCTTACAGGGCGAGTGTTTTACCAACTGAGCTAACAGGGCCACCGTGTACCCAATACCACCACACTTTGTTTTGAAATTAGATTATATAAATCACGAATGTAATGAAATGTACACAACAATATGACATATTAAACTGTAATAAACATGGACATGGAAATGTATTCAGAGAAAGACTATACGTTTTCAAAAGTAAGTTTCCTTAACTAAGCTTAACGGAGGTGGAATGGGCGCCATTGGCAGCTTTGATCGGAGGAATTTCAGCGCATTACATATTCATTTTTTATTGTATTTTCAGGATAATTAAATTAGAATATAATTGAAATTGTAAACCAAAATACATTTACACTATTGGCATTTGTCCACTCTTTATAATGTACCTGTTATTTGGTGTTTTATGACCAGAAAGGAGATGAATAAATATTGATAAGAGATATCCTTTGAACGCAATAAACACAATCGAGAGAATAAAGTTGCAGACTCGGTTTTCTTGAGTCTGTTCTTGAGAAGTAATGTTAGAAGCATCATCTATCACGCCCCTTACTTCAAAGCCACCTATATTGGAATGGTTGATCCCGAAGGACAAGTGAACGCTAGTGTGAATATCTTAATAAATACTGATAATGAAGGTCCTTTAGAAGCAACAAACAAACACAATCAAGACCCATTTGTATAGTATTATTATACTTTAATAAAAAGTACGACGAACGAGAGAGAGAGAGAGAGAGAGAGAGAGAGAGAGCGAGCGAGCGAGAGAGAGGATCTCCACATCTTGTATTTATTGCTTCAATTAAACCACCCTCTTCTCATATTGCTTAAATAGTTTATTTTGTTTAAATAGTGTTCATCAATACTTTATGAAATATGTGGTTATACCCCCGCTTTCACAAAGTGAAGTGGGGGCTATATAGGAATCACGTTGTCCGTAACGTCCCGTCGCGTCCAATCACTTAACACATTGTTGTCACTTCGCGTCAGCGTCCTGCTTTTTCCACTCTAATATTGTATAATGAACTGTTAACACATTTCTTCTCGAACATATTCGATTTGTTTGTTCCCAAACTTCATGAACACATAACAACTGATGCCATTATGTCCCTTTACATCACCCATCATTGACTGCCTAAATTATTACAGAGTTATTTGACTTAGAATTTTCCACTTTAATATTGTATAATGACAAAACATTTATTTCTCAAGCATTTTCAAATTGATTGTACCAAAGATCCATGTTCACCTTGTCCCTCTACACCACACATTGTTGATGCCTAATTTATTACACAATTATGGCCCTTTATTTAACTGTCGTCCTAGAATGCTACTTTTCCTGTTCGATTTCTATATCTACGTTTACTGTCGTGATAATGTTGTTTGCGCCGTGTGGCGACCGTTGAACGTCTCCCCGTACATCCAATCAATATTGTTATATTTTCCTCCCACAGGGATTGTATGACACTCATTGATCCAGTTTTTCCTTAAACAAATGTGTTTGTATGTTTGTGGTTGAGTGTCGTCCTTGAATGCTAAATTTTCTTTTTCGATTTTTGTATCTCCTATTCATATGGCTTTCACTTTAAAACTTTTCATGGATTTTTATTACCCTTCACATATGATGTGTCTCTGCATCAACGGTTTTGGGATTCTGCAAATTTTCTTTACATAATTATGGACCTTTGTTTTACTTAGAGTTTTGTTCACAGTAAAACATTAACAGATATTTTAGACATTTACTATTCTTCATTTTGCCCATCTTTATCGGATATAGCAAACAAGTGGAGGTATTCATGACCTTTCGTGATAGTTCTAATTGCTGTTGTATTAATACGCACTTTGTGTAGTTAAACATATTCCAAGACTATTGTATACTTTACTGTACTTGTTTTAACGAGCTAATAAAGAAAAAGCTACAATACAAATACATAAAAAGTATATCCCATATTAAGGATATCCAACAAAAACAAACTGAGTTAACGTACCACGAAATAAACATTATATAGTTATTGCATTCCAGTGAGGCGGAGTAGCCGAGATCGACAATGTATTCACAGGTTGACAATATCCACTGTCACCCTAACTGGGATGCACATATTATTTTATTAAATACGTTTGTTTGAGTAAATATTAAAATATGTGAAGATCCAATATCTATTTTAAAAAAGGATTTTAATTTGATTTATCCGATTTTGATTTAAGCAACAAGTTATGTTCAATTACAACAAGAATAGATAAAGCATGCTTTTTAGTCACATTCCATTTAAACAATGTACACATTTTTTTTTTGCGCATACGATGTTGAGCACAGGCAAAACCAATATCTATTTATAAACACACAATCATTAAACAGTACTTATGGTTGACCGTTCAGCGTCATAATCGGCGGAAAGTTTAAAATATTATTCGCCAGGATATACTGGAGTTTGAATTGAATTGAATTGAATGTTGTTTAACGGCTCATCAACACAGTATAGGTTATTTAGAGCCGACCCAGAGAGAGGGTAAGGATAAATAGAAATCCAGGAACCGTACCCTACTCTTACTATCGAATAGATTATTATGGTTGTATAACGTGCTCGGAGGATAGACCGATACACGGGACCGCCCGGTTTACGTCCCCATCCGACGGACGAGGCTAAGGGAAAGTGTCTTGCCCAAGAACACACCGACGAAACTCGGTGGCACCATGGAGGATTGAACCCGGGGCATCCGGTTACAAATCCCCCGCGCGACCGACTGCGCCACTCCAGCCCTCTTACTGGAGTTTGAACGTACGGTATTATATATAACAAAAAAGAATGGCATAATAAATATAGATATAAAAATCGAACAGGAAAAGCAGCATTCAAGGACGACAACGAAACACAAACACACAGAGAAACAAATAACACATTTAAAGATGAATAAAAGGCCAAATAAGACATCACAAACACAAAAGGGTTGACAATAGGGCCACCGCCTTGGAATAATCAGTGGTAAGGGTCCACCAACAAGCATGCAGTGCGTTGCAAAATGATTGGGTCATAACCTCTTCGATAAACCTTTTAACAAGTTTAACAAATAAAGTATGAAAGTGATCATGACCATTGATCTTAAGAAAGAAGTTTGTAAATCATGTCACCATAGAAGTCAGGTTGTGATAGTCGTTGTCGCAGAAGAGTTCTTAAATTACTTTTATATTTGGAAAGAAGATCAGGGTTACGATAATAAAATTTTGCGAAGGTTTTACGAAGTTTATGGTAAGGGTAACCCTGGTGGATTAGCTTTTTGGTTATACAAAGATTACGAATATTAAAATCCTCAACTCAAGAACAAGCTCTAGGAAAACGAAAAGGTTGAGACGCTTATACTCCATAAGAAGTTGCTTGGGGAACATCCCATCTAAATGGGGATAATTAACAATATCAAAATTAAAATCATTATATATTTTGCTAATTAATGGAGAGATGTAAATCAAGAAAAGAAGCGTTAGTATCAGAAATATAAGTTGAAGTTCTTTAGGTTATATTACTAACCATAGTAGAACAGAAAGGGTTGTCAATATTTAATATGTCATCCAGATACCGAGAGGTGTCATTAAAGGCCTCAATAACATCTTCCTGGGTATCTGGTGAAAGCCTCAACATGAAATCTCTTTCATAGCAATATCAAAACAAAACTGCGACAAGGGATGCACAGTTCGTACCCATAGGGATACCAACAATTTATCTGTAAACGGTCGTTTCATACCTGACGAAAATATTATCTAATAGGAAGATGCGTGCTTCACAAACTTCCATGCAATTCCATATAGTGTAATTATCTAAACTGCCGTTATTAAAAACGATTTTGAAAAATGCATATTCACAACCCTATGTTGTTGTTTTTCTTTACAGGATTGATTATAATCAGCTCTATGATTGGAATAGCAACAACACAGGTGGGGGAGATCGGTAGGCCGTTTGTCCAGTTCTTTCAGGCTTCATCCGCTATCATCATCAAGGTTCTTCGATGGATTGTTTGGTATGTTGAAGTATGATTTAGTAATAATATATAGATATAGAACAAACTATTGCGATATTCGCATGTGAGTGGCGGGTTTGCTGGGATAGGTGAATATGTCAAAACTAAATACATACTTTATTTGTATACAGCACCTTAAGTATCATTTTATTTGTTATATCTATGATTAATTACACTCATGATAATAAAGAGAAGGACGATATCGCGATTTACCTGTGGTGTTATCCCTCAGGCAATTGAGACATGTTTTATTAATTATACACCTTTCAGTGTTTTCCCCCACCGTGGGTTGGGGTCATTCCACGGGAATTAGACACATATAAAATGTTATTGTCTAATTCCCTAAGGCAACATTATACAATTATGGACTTTTCAGCTGTTATACATGATGTGATATGCACCAAAAAAATCATTATTGACCGAGGCGATAGCCGAGGTCAATAATGATTTTTTGGTGCATATCAACATCATGTATAACAGCTGAAAAGTCCATAACTGTTTTATTATATAACCCTCAATTTACAATTATATAAAACAGGTCAATATCAAAAAAACAATTATATAAAACAGGTCAATATCAAAAAAACAGGTCAATATCAAAAAAACAGGTCAATATCGCTAGATATTTTTTCTAAAAAATTACTTTTTAGCCAATGAAAACGCGTCTATTTATAGGTTATATAATAATTATTTATAATTCCCTATATGGTAGGAGTTAATGTCAATATCATTTATTCCCGGGTACGAGATTTGTCTCTTTGCTTACCCCGGGAAATTAATTTCTGTCTTATCCCAGGAGTATGTCCGCCGCCCCACGTCGGGGGAAAATATTGAAAGGTGCATAATGTCTTCCGGTTGGATATTAGAGGAAATGCTTTAAATATATATATATATATAATCTTTTATTTAGCAAAATTCAAAAAAGTCATACGACTCATGAGAATACAAAATATACATATAAAATATAAAATAAAATATATCTATTTAATTCGTTTTCGTATACGACAGGGTCACACCAATAGGCGTTGCAAGCCTTATTTCGTCATCCGTTGCCGCCGTTGCCGACATCACAGGAACGCTTGAAAGTATTGGAATGTTCGTTGTGGCTGTGTCCATTTGTATGGCACTATTCATTTTTGTACTATTTCCGCTGTTGTATTTCATCATAACAAGAGGGAATCCAGTTAGGTTCCTGTTTACAACAATACGACCACTAATGACAGCATTCGCTTCGGCTTCTTCGTAAGTAATATACATTCAATTATTTGTATACATGCTGTTTAATTATACGCTAAAAGGGAAGGCCGTTGATAAATATATGTATTATTACAATTTAAGCTTTGTAGTTAATACTGAAAAGCGGATCCCTTCGAAGCAATGAACATACACACGAGACAAAATGAGAAGACTCGATTTGTTTAGTCTGTTCATGAAAGGTAATATATGGTGCAACACCCCTCATGGCTTACCGGCACTGGCTTACGAGGTATTCTATATAAAAGCCAGAATAAAGTGACCTTGATCTCTCAATTTTCTGCTTTTTGCTAGCAAACTTTATCTAATGATATCATGCCACTTAGGGTCTCACTACAAAGTGCATTTTTACTATGTTGGCCTATATGAATAAAGTTTACTGGGCCATTCCGAAGTTTCCAAGCTAAAAGTTACTTTTTTATGAAACCCAGTCATTTGACCATACAAAACTGTACACAATCTGGTACGTTGACCAGGTTTGTTTTTAATTTGAATGGTGTCCTCCAGTGCAGTATTTTGGGCTTTAACTCCAGAGTTTGGAACAAGAATTTCTACAATTCTTCAATACCCATAAAACTGCAATATTTAAAACCGAAGAACACACTACTACTTGTTATGGCGTATGAATTACCCTATCGTGGGTTTCAAGGGAGCTAACTATATAGTGAGACCTTCAAGGTAGTGTAGTGTGTTGGCCTATATGAATAAAGTTGAAACCCAGTCGTTCGCCCATACAAAACTGTACAAAATTGGCTACGTTGACCAGGTTTCTTTGTAATTTGAGTGGTGTCCTACAGTGCACTTTTTTGGGCTTTAACTCCAGAGTTTGGACCAGACTTCCTACTCTTTTTCAGCACCCATAAAACTGCCATATTTTGGTGGCAGTGTCATCTAATAGCTGCACAACCAATGTCAGACTCTGTTCATCTCACCTGCAACACCAATAAACATACCGTGGGTTTCAAGGGAGCTAAATGTGTATTGAGACCTTAGCTTAAAACGTCACCATTTATTTACTGTATTTAAATCCCTCATGTATTAAAAGTTAATTATGTAGACACTGTTATATATATATGAGCCGAAACACGCGAAAACGACCCTTCAGACAAAATTTTGACATTTTATATTTTTTAATGTTTATGAAACACGTTGATTTTCTCTTTGAACATCTCTTTATTTTATGTTGATATCTTTATTAAAAAGGATTTTATCTCAATTTGCAAATTAAAGATTGTATTAACCATTAATTTCGACGTTGACTTCGGCGACTTGGACGATGTCGTTGATTAAATAACAACAAAAACATAAGCAATTACCATTTTCTATAGCATCAACTATTTATATTAAGAAAACATATTCCCTATGATATAATAATTAGGTAAAACACGGAAGTGATGAGAAATGATTAGTAATTAATTGATTACCGGCCGACGTCATAAATTGTTACTTTATGACGTGGTCGTTTAATCGTCCGAAGGGACGTTTTCGTGTGTTGCGGCTCATATATATATATATATAACAGTGTCTAATCCATGAGGGATTTATATAAAGTAAATAAATGGTGACGATTTTAGCTATATATATATTTGTATGATACATTTATATTTTCGTTTTTCATTATTGTACACACGAGAGCGAATCAATAAAATTCACGGACACGTTCAATATGTGTTCTCTTATATGTATGGTTGATAAAATTAGCATAACATACTATTATTCAAAGCTGGATACTATACTGCCACTGAAATAAACCTCAACCATAAACAATATTTGTTCATGTTGGCAATATGACAACTGGATACCGAAATCAAGTCAAACGTTAGCAGGAGTTGGTTTTTGTAAGAGTTAGACAAACTAGTTTAACCTATATTTTATAAAAAAAATATTACGGATGGCGGGAGGTCTACAGTACTGGTTCTACCCAGGAAAAGTGTGTGGTCTGCCTCCACCACAAAAACATAATTCGACCATTCTATATAAGCTTACATGTGTTGAAAATGATGTAAAACACAATACAAACAAGTAAACAAACAAAAAACAATTAAAAAAGCATGCTTGAAAATTTCAAATGTTGCATTTTGTTCTGGTATTATATTATGAATTAATATTTGTTTTGCATTTACATCAAGTTTGCCGTAGGTAAACAAAAGACTTTGCTATTAAATTACTGGGATGTTTTAAAATGTCTCTGTTTCCTTTAATGTTTACATACATGTTCAGTAAATGAAGTTTTATTATTCAGCGACGTGCTCTTTCCTATGTGGCGGGATATTAATACATTGTTGTAACTGATAATGCGTAAATATAATTAAACATTTTCTTCGCGCATTGCCTCTATACACATTTCCTAACAGCCCTCGTATAGGTGTACTGAGGTAAACGTGAAATAAGATATCTAAAATTTGAAGAAAAACGCATAATGTGATAATTTACATGTCATGTATATGTAAACAACATTCTATTCTTATACATTTTGTTGAACTCATTTTACAGAAGTGTTGCTATACCGGATATGATGTATGTCTGTGAAGAAAAGCATAATGTAGACGTCAGAATTTCAAGATTCGTTGTTCCATTTGCTAATGCTTTAAACCGTACCGGAAGTTGCTGTTTTATCTATATGGCTGCTGTATATTTATGCAAATTGGAAGATGTTGATCTCGAGGCTTCTCAATATTTATTCATTGCGTAAGTATCTTTTCAATTTAACACATTGACGATAGTGTTTTGTTTCAAAGACAGAATCATTCTTTTAATTTACACCATTCATTGACCATAAGAATGGCATAAAACCATTTACAATTTTAAACATAGTCACTATCTAATGTCGACTCAATGCATGATTGCAAAACGAAAGTAATAATTCGTAACCCTGTCCTATAAACTGATTACGGCGTTTCTCCACACAGTTGAGTCAATTCTAATAAATTCTGAAAACGGGATCCCCTGGAAACAACAAACTTAAATAAGAGAAAAAAAAGTAGCAGATTCGGTTTTATTGAGTCTGTTTATGAGAGGTAATAGCCCACTAGCACCTGTTTAAGCGATATTCTACTTTAAAGCCACCCAGATTGAGATTGATGATCGGAAAGGACCAGGAATTAATAACTGTAGTCGGGGCGACAGCCGCAACACAGCACTAAATAAACGCTAGTGTAAATATCAATACATACTGAAAAAGGGATCCATTGGAAAAAACAAACACAAATAAGAGGGAAAAGTTACTGGCTCGGTTTGATTGAGTTTGTTCATGAGCGGTTATCATCCCACAAAGATTGGGACTGATGGTCCCAAAAGACCAGTAGGTATGTTTGATATTTTATAATTATTATATAATTACATGTTTTACAGAATACTAACAACGGTTAGTAGTTTTGCCAGTGCCAGTATTCCTAGTGGCAGTATTATCAGTATCATTGTTATACTGTCATCTGTCAACATACATACCAGCAATATCGGACTACTGATGGCAGTAGAATGGCTCCTGTAAGTATAAACAGTATTACTAGCTTTATTAGCAACCTGAACAGACCAGCAATTTTTTCTACTGATGGCCTTATGGTGGGTTATTAACACTTCCGCTGCCACAATCGAAAACTTTAATCTTACGACCAGTGTAGACCCAGATCAACATGCACACTATGTGCAGGCTGATCAGGGTTTACACTATTCGCCACTCAATAAGATTATATTTTTCATAACACGTTATATATAAAATATTACCGGAAGGGTTCAATTCAAGTTTCCTTAACGGTTTGCACTGGCTTCGGCCAAATCATTGAGTTCATGCTTTGTGCCTTTCTATGCTTTTTATGTCCATTATACATGATCATTTATGTGTTATACTTATATTGCCTTGTTTATTAGAGAATAAAACCGGCGGGGATATCTTTATTTACACTCATTTTATTGGGATGACGTTAGGATACGATTGTTTCGAATCCCACTGGAAGCATTGTGTGACATATCTACCGTATGGTTTACTCGTTATGTGATAGAAAATACAGTAGATGCATGTAGCAGTCCGATTTCTACAAGCATTACACCATGTAGAATAACACTATTTGTTCATGGTTGCTATCAATATGTTGTTGTTTTCCTTTTCAGTGACCGTCTAAGAACAATGGTTAATTGTTTGAGCATTATTTGTTGTGCGATACTTACTAACAAATTCTGCAAAGATGGTTTAAACAAGGACACAATCTCACCACCGGAAAATGCAGAACTCTCTGTTGACAACAACGATATTGATAATAATAAACACACGTAACAAGTATCAAAATATGTTGAATGAGATCAAAATTGTTTTACCGAATATGTATAAATTAATATTGACATAAAAACATGATTGACAATAAAAAAGGAAAGGCAAGACACAAAAAGTAAATCATTTGTATCTCCTTGACACATGTAAATATATTTGAATAAATGTATAACTAGTTATGTCACAGAAACCATACTTAACGCTATAGTTTTTGTTTGAATTAGTCGTGACATTGACTATTTCAATTTATATATATGGTGTTATATATGATATAAATGGAGCATATCACTCATATAAACTGAAAAAACAAGTAGATATTCCTAAAAACAGTCGAAACATTGCTTTAAACCTTGTGGGCTAGATCACAAGGGATTATTCCTATTACTGTGGTTGAAATATCATTTTAATATTGATAAACATGAATATGTGCATGTATTATATTATATAAATGTATAATTGGAAATAAAGCAGTGTAGGGTCTATGCTTGAATGAATCTGACTTTGTAGGTGGGTATTATATATAAGTGTATCGTAATTTTGGGAAAGGAATGTATTAAAACATACACTGTACGAAGAACAGTTGTAACACCTGCTTTATTCTCATTAATACGAGCGTATGACACTGCAATCATTAATTTTCGTTTTATATTTATTCAAATAAAAAGAAAACAATTTGGAAACACACATCACACGTACGGTAAACTTATAGTCATTACTCATACATATCTTTTCCAGCTGTTGTCACTTTTGTTTCGATTATAGTTAATACTATCTATGCTAAAGAACGTCAACTAAACAACGATACTATTTCTGATACTTTCTCTTTTTTCTCGATTATCTTCTCTTTATAGAAAATGTAAAACTAATTAGCACGATCTATGACAAGAGAGACGATTTTAACTTTTGATATTACGAATTACCCCACGTAGATTGGGATGTTCCTCAAGCAATTTCCTGAGGTCTATGTTTCTCAACTTACCCGTTTTACTAAACCTTGTAGTCGAGTTAAGGGCTTTACTATTCGTAATCATTGTATAACTAAGAACCTACTCCCTCAGGGCTCATCTACCATAAACTACGAAAAAACTTACAAAAGTTTATTATCGTAATCCTAATTTGCTTTTAAAATATAAAAGTAATTTAAGAACTCTTCTGCGACAGGAACTTTCAAAACCTGACGTGAATGGTGACGTGATTTATAAACCTCGTATAATCCTAGGTAATTATCACTTTCGTACAATCTGTATTAAACGTGTTAAAAAACCTATCAAAAGGGTTATGACCCTATCATTTTGCAAAATATTGCATGTTTAGGGGTTGACCCATTTATAGACACTATGCTTTTTCTCTTTTATTGTGCGAAGACCGGATATATTGTGGACTCTATGATACCTAAATTCTCAAAGATACGTTGCCTTTGATGTTTGTATTCAATCCTGTCTTGTCGTACCCTTAATGATTTGTACTCTTGTAGCTCATGGGTAGACGAAAAGCAGAACAAACTACCAATTATGTTCTGCATTCCTAATATTTTTATAAGACTTTAATATCCATCAGGGCTACCGTTACCATAAACTTCGTAATACCTTTGCAAAATTTTATTATCGGAACCCTGAACTTCTTTCCAAACATAAAAGTAATTTAAGAACTCTTCTGCGACAAGGACTATCACAACCTGGCTTCTATCCTGACGTGATTTTCAAATTTCGTAAGCTCCTTGGTCATGGTCACTTTCAAACTATCTTTGTTAAACTGCATAATTGGTGGTGGACCCATTTACAGTTGGCCACTATGTTTCCTCTTAATTATGCGATGACCGGACAGGCTGTGGACTCTATGATGACGTCTACCTAAAGCCCAAAAGGACGATGACGTTTGATGTTTGTCTGCAATCTTGTCTTGTCGTGCCCTCCAAATGGTTTGTTCTCTTGTTGCTCCGGCTTCTGCCAAGTCATTGAGTACCTTCTTTGTGGGTTTCTATGTTATTGTGTGTTTTTTGTATTTATATATACACGAGCATATTTGTGTTTAACTTATATTGCCCATTAATGCTGCCTTGTTAGTTAGAGAATAGTCCTTTTTTGCCACTGACCGTTCCAAGGCGGTAGTCCTATTTTCAACTCTTTTGTGTTTGTGATGTCTTTTTTGGCCTTTTATTCATCTTTAAAGTTGTTTATTGTTTGTCTGTGTGTTTGTGGTTGACTCTCGTTCTTGAATGCTACTTTTCCTGTTCGAATTGTTTATCTATTTCTACCAAGTCATTGAGTACTTTCTTTGTGGTTATACCAACAGTAATTGGATTATTTGAACCTCTTACAATAAGTTCGTTTGGGTCAGTTATTTGCTTTAGTTTATGATGTAACCCGCTTTATTCACTGCACCACTATGTTTATAAATACTCATTTTCTGAAAAGTGGGAACAAAAAGAGGCTCTAATTGTCGAAGAAACCAAAACTTAAACAAGGAAATCTCCTGTTAAATTGATGCGTTACATATAAAGGCTGTTCCAGAAAGTATGATGTCTCACCATAGGAAGGCACTTTCTTTTTACACCCTCCACCCATGTAATTAAATTGTTTTTATACGGCAACCCACATAATTCAATTTTACACGACCATCCATTTAGCACGGCCACCCATATAATTCAATTTTTAACATAAATTGTTCTCCGTTGTTTCATTATATCTAATCATATTTAATACCGTAATGTTTTGATCTTTACCTGGTTAAATAGCTCCATCCAGATAAGTCTATTATGCAGAAATTTAGTGTGCAAATATTCAAACAGGGTGTGCAAAAATATTTGCTAACACGGGCAAAGAGCCAACTCGTCTCAAGTGGAATGGGCCTCAGGAGCATTATTTGTTATAGAAAGAGGTATTTTAGATATGATCTATAAAAGTATCCAACACATTTATTTTTTACCCCCTAATTTTGGCCGCAATTTTGGGCATACAAAACACAGCTCCAATACACTGCTCCAGATTCAGATGTGTCTCTGAGTTCTAATTATGCAAGAGAGTCATTGATAATTATGTAAGTCCCTAGCCCGCCAACAGCAGCCAAAATTTACAACATATGTTCACCATTTCTAAACGTACTGTCGACGAGGTATATAAATTATATAACTTACCCGCTAGTTTGAGAATCAAAATCTATAAACACAATATAAATGGCTTTAACCAGCTAGACCAAACTCTAAAACTGGAGCGTCGAATTAATAGTTACCAATTTATATTCATTTTACGCATATGCATATCTCCTAAACACCAGGATAGAGTTTTGATAAATGGTTGTGTAGTATAATTTTGTCGATAGTTTGGCTGGTTAGATTCTTTAAGACATGATTGTATAATGGAAAAGAAAAGTTCATTTAAAAGATGTTCAATGCATACATCACTGGTTAATAGAAAACACAAGGAAAATCAAATAAAACACCCCTTTTCACTTATGAAGTGACATTTAAAAAACAAGGAATAAAAAATAACATTCGTTGTGAAGTAAAACAAAATTAAATTCAAATGTATCAATCCATATCAATTATCTAAGGACATATTAAAATCAAATCCGTAGTCGGGGGTGGGTGCAGGGTGGGGACATACATCGATTAGGACCAAAACTCTTACTGTAATATACGATTATAAGAATCCAACCCGAGGTATAAGTGTTTTATCGGAACCGGGGCTCTACCGAGTTGGAATTGCCTATATGAATCGAATACCCATGGTAGATTCTTATTCTTGCATATTAGAGACATATTGTGCGTTGACGCCGCCAACTACTGACGTTTTGCATGTTTTCCTGCATACCGGAGGTTGGTTCGCGCGTGACTTTTATCTTTACCCTTAAAGACAAGACTTTCCATCCCCCATGTAGCCTTATCCGGTATCCAAGGAATCATGGTATAAAAAACATCAGACGTGGGTGTAAACAAGTTTGAAAGGAGAAATTTGGAAATCGTCGAACACGATAAATACAAAAAAAATAAAATAAAGTGCAGTCTCGGTTTGACTGAGACTGTTCATGAAAACATACAAATGCAATTGCGATACTAAGTTGTTGTGTGTTTGTGCGACAGAAACCATGCACATACTTACCAAAGTCCGTTTGATGTTAATCATATATATGAACAAATGATACAGTATCTTTATAATTGTTATCAATAATATGGTTGTTTATTTTTGGTGTTTCAAATGACATATACAATATTTTTTAAATGAACAATATGAAAAGTAGATATCAAAGTCGGACAGGAAATTTTATCGGGTGATGTTCTACTTTTTAATACCGTTTTGAGATTTGACGGATTTGAATATGCGATATCACCGATTTGAATATGAGATATCACTCAATGAATACGTGATATCAAGTATTCATAAATGAAATGGTGATATCACATATTCAAATACGTGATATCACGTATTCAAATACCTGATATGACGTATTCAGACTGAAAAAGTGATATTACGTATTCAAGTACGTGATATCACCAATTCGATTACGTGATATCACGTATTCAAAATAAATACACGATATCACGTATTTGATATCACGTATTTGAATACGTGATATCACCTATTCGTTTTTAACACGAGTAAAAACATACTGATCCCTGACATTAATTCCGCAACGAATAACAAAAATGGCGGACCACTCAGCTAAAGAGGACATACTGAGAAATATAAATCAGATATTAATACAATCACAACGTTGCTGGTGATGAAGTCAACTGTAACCCTCTGAAAGCAGATCTGGGTCGTCATGGGATCCAATCTCTTAATTAGATAAAGTACCATAAAGTACCAACTGACAAAGGTCTTTGAATATGTTATTAATTATCTTATATTAATCCACAATTCTGACTTTCATGAGGTATCCGCTAATCGAGGTTATGTTTTGACTCAACGTAAGCCGTAAAAATGCCATACATGAACAGTGCCCCAGGTCGAATGGACCCGGACTAATTGCGACGCGGGGGCTAAGGGAGCGGTTATTTTATTTACAAAGAGTAAATTGAGATATCACGTATTCGAATACGTATTGTATTAAATGGTATTAAAAAGTAAACGTTCAACAGGCAATATCGCCTACTAGTCAACTTAAATCGATTTTATGTGTACACAACCTTATACTAATAAATCATAAAATCCATCATACTATAACGTATTAAAGTCCATTACACGTTTTATTGGCCGAAGTAGCATATAGCAACTAATTGAATAGAAAAAGGGCTCACTGAAAGCATTCATAAAAACTGTTCCAACTAATAGTACAACGTATACTGATCACGTTGATAACAAATGAGTTCATGAAATATTTTCCAAACGATTTTACTGAGTATAGTACATAACGAGAGCTCTACTCGGAACAATTGTATATTGCTCTTTGTTTATATATATACTCACAATCAAAAGAACTACCCTTTTTTTGCTGGTATTTCCATAGTCCAGTGTTTGAGGGCGTAGGACAGCTTGAACAGCTCTATAATTAAACAAGGTTTGATGTTTTTATATACACTTCACTGAGTACTAACTAATCCTTTAAACATTTTCAAATTTTACCAAGCAATACTCTTCTATGGATGCTATGGAAACCTTAAAGGGAGGTATTTTTGATAATCAGAAGCTGCTACCCACCCAATCGGTGATGTGTTTTTCTGTGATTTCTTTTTGAAAGCATCGTATAGAGAATGTTGTAGTAGAGAAGCTGAGGTAATGTTTGTAAATTTCATGTATTTTTACCAAAAATGCTTGGTTTAAGAAAAAGGAGGATAACTCCCGTGTGTACTGAACCTTTCAAACATTTATTTTGTTTGGACTATTGGTGATGGTCGATCGAATTATTCTATATACATCATTTATTATTTTCTGTTTTGTTGTCTATATAGTAAGGGAAATTAAAAGGGGTACTTTTATTTTTGCTCAGTATAGTTACAACAGTTTCGCGTTTAGCCTTAGGTACAGTATTTGTTATACAGACAACATTGATACAGCGTCCTTTGAGTTAATAGCAACTTTTATTTGATAACTGGTTAGTTTGACTATCAAACGAATGTATTTATGTTACTGACCATCCACGAACTATAGTTAATGCTACAAATTATGCAGATAACGTATTAAAATGCATGAAATGCCACCATCAGGGAATGCAGAACTTACTTTTGACCATAACCCGACATACAAATGACAAACGCATAATCGAAATAATGATTACACATTCTGGCAGCGGATGCTTAAGAAATCACCATTAAGGCTACAACGATGGGAAAGACACCACGATTGTGTTATCAGTTGTATATTATAAGCATGTTAATACAGTGATATGTGATCGGAATAAATATTAGAAAGAGTGTTCATGGTGTCAGACCATTGAAATTCAGCCCAACAAACACGATGCAAAATAAGCATTTTGGAGCTATACAAAAACTATAGATATAAAAGTCGAACAGGAAATGCAGCATTCAAGGACAACAGTCAACCAAAAACAAGCAAAACACAAGTTCAACAATTTAAATAGTTGTTTTATATGTAACGTATAGTCTGTGAATCACACATATTCAAACTGTCACATATCTAGGAAAAAAGAACATCGATTCATTTTCAACATGTCATCACATTTATTCAAACTATGCATATTTTGAAATATACAAATGTCAAAACCGCATCTCTATCTATCCTCTATGGTCATACACTCCGAAGACATAGTCTTGACAAACACAGTAAAATACTTGTTAAACGCATGCCAATTAAATACATTACCTAGAGTGTTTTTTTTTATGAATGTATGTCTTCAAAACATTGGTATATAGCTAGGACTGCAGTTTCTAAACATATTTCCCCTTTAACAGTAACAGGCCGCACACGTTGTTTTTGAGACATATTTGGCAAATCGTCGTTAATTACAGTATAACATAATTCATACTAAAACAAGATATTCAATATAAAAACATATCAATCATTTACATTAATTTTATTCCAGCCCAATGTATATGATACTATCATATGAATAAATGATGAAAACTGCATGACATATACGGACAATTGGATTAATACTTTACTGCCTTGCAGAGCCTCCGACAAAAATGGCAGATATGTTGGTGTGTTTTTTGGTGGTGTTTTTTTTTTGTGGGGGGAAGGGTGGAGCGGATGGTGGGGTGGTGGGGTGGGGGTAAAGAGGCATTTTAAAAATGTATGTCCTACAAATATTCCTACAAATATATTTTAAAAACATATGTAGAATTAGCACCTATTGTGTACCTCAAGATAATGAAATATAAACATGTGAAAAGGGCATGTATAAACCTGCAATTTCTAAATATCGATGGTGTTAGAGTACACGATTTTTATAAAAATAGATTTTACATGTGTAAGAATAGTACACACTCATCAAATCAGAAAGTTTTGACTTTGGGAGCTGAAGTAGGAAACATGTAGAAAGGAAACAAGAACTTCAGCGCTTCGGCCCGTGTATATAGATTATAAATATGTTGTGAACATGTAGAACTGTCAATTGTAAACTGTAAGGATAACTCTATAATGGATTATGTGATGAGATCATTCCCATGAAACTTAACATGTGAAAACACAAACGCAACATTAGAGAACTTTTAAGAAGCACGTGATGATGAGATGCAACGTTAAAGGTGAAATATAGCGTGTCTTTTGAGCATATATTCTGAAATATATGTATATAATATACTATCTGATCAAATATTACACTTATTGGTTGTCCCGTTTTCTCACAGTAGCCAATTTTAATTCATAGCGCACACGATGATGATGATTTCTAAGGTTTAAAGTCCCTCTACCATATGAGCCCCCGGGAAGAATCCCCCGTTGGCTCGGCATTATGTCTGGACTATTGCGTGAGTGATTGTGTGTAGTGCTATGTATCTATCTACAGTCTACTTGAAGCAGATATAGTGCTGCCACACTGGAATACCACGCCGTAGTACGTGATACCCCACCCAGACACATTATTCTGACACCGGGTTGACCAGACGGTTTTTGACCAGACGTAGTACTACCCATTATTTGCTTGTCAGGCATGGGTTACAAGTTACTACTCCATTTTTAAAGTCTTTGGTATGACGCGGTCAGGGGACTCGAACCCACGACCTCCCGAATGCAAGGCAGACACTATAACCACTACACCACAATGCTTCGGTATACGCTTCGAGTTTCGCCCTTTTTGAAGACAGGTAAGTGTCACGTGATCCTGTGACGTCATTGGTACCAAACGATTAGCGGTGTCTCATTGAGTTGTATAGTATTGTCTATGTAGGATTAAGTTTTATGGTACGTGTTAAAAATGCCGTGTGCTGTAGCTGGGTGTCAAAGTGTGCATAAAAAAGGACAATCTAATAACATCAGTTTCTTTCGTTTTCCTAATCAGGTTAATGATAGATTAAGATTTGAAGTGTGGGTGTACCGCTGTCGACGAAAATCGCCCGTCGCGTCAAAAAAAGAACCTTCGAAAGACGCGCGAGTTTGTAGTAAACACTTTGAGTTGGATTCGTGGTAAGTCCATCCTTTGGTTTCATTTTCATTGAATTTGGAGGACAAACGGCCATGCAGATTAAAAACAACAGCGATACCAACAATATTTTCTTACAAAAATGAGAAGTGCCTCACCCCGCCGTCTCCGAGCAAGTTTTATTCGCCGATTCGACCGGCGTTGAGGAAGAAATTATTAAATGAGGTAGGATAGAAGTTTTTGTTCAGTTATCTTAGCAATTCCTCGGGTATGTGTATGATAAATTGTAGAAAGGTATATAGTCTTAGATCTGTACATAATGATTGTGTTTAGCATGTGTTTTACGTGAACGGCGCTAATATAATGTAGCCGTCTTTTTCAAAAGTTTGCTAAAAAGGTTTAGCATATCAATGTAAATGAATTCGGTGAAATAAACACTGTGTCGTTGTTTGAATATATATTTTGTAGTATTTTTGTTTTTTTTGTTTTTTGTTTTAAATTTTACACCTTCTTCTTCCAATAGTGTTATAGATTTATATAGAGTTATATATCGGTCTCTGGATTTGAAAATAATGACAAATTTTTTCATGGATGTCTATTAAAAGGCAGAAAATTGATAATGTTACTAGCTATTATATAAGTTCAGTAATGTTGCATGACAAAACAACAACAATAACGGCTTTTACCTCATGCAGTGCTTTACAAGCATATATATATACTTTATATTCTAAATCAAAAATTTGATCTGTTAGGTCTTTTTTATCGATCTCTACATGTACATAACACATAATGTCGTGCTCATAATACATTTGACTATATTATTTAGATCATAGTATTTTTCGCTCTTCGTGCGCGATGAACTAGTTTCTCACGCATCATATATCCGTCTTGTGCAATACGCGGCTCGCCGCGGCGGTATTGCACCGCTCACGGCATTGCAAAATACAGGAAATGTAGGCATATCATAAAACTACGTTTCCCTAAGTGGTGCGTGATTTTGTCATATACCGACGTATGTACCCTGATTAGGCTGTAGCACCGTGATTAGCACCGCAATAGTTGATTAGTCGACGTGTGGTATATTGTTAGTTGGGGGCACGTGGAGAGCGTGTCATACTATAGAGTGTTTGGAGGCGGCGGGGACTTATGGTATATAGAATACTGTAGAAATTAGATGATGTTTCATTTATTTATTTATTTATCAATTATACTTACTAGACTCTAAATATATTTTTTCAATGTCTACTTTTCGGCAAAAATAAAGTCCTTATAATCTGACGCTCGTATTAATGTACAAATATTAGGCCATGTCCATTCATTCGGAATATACTGCATTTCGCGCTTAGTGTAAATGTACCGAGATATTGCAGCGTTGCTGGTGACTTACAGTCAGAATTTCGATGAAAACAATGCCAACACGACCAAGCTCTTCATTTGCACCTGCACCGCGTTCAACTTCCTCATCGGTTGATTAATCCGAGGTATTTTCATCCGCAGACACGAATTCTGGCTCAAAATCGTAAATTTGCACATTGTACAACCGTCTTATCATTGGCATTTCATCTGACTCAGCATCATAGTCGCTTAATTCCGACATTTTCACACACTATACTGATGTTGCGTGCTTTCCCTATGTACAAATGGTTTCGTTTTGTTCCCAATGACGTCACTTCCGGTTTTACGAGGAAGAGTTTTCCCCCTTTGATTTTTTTCAATTTTTTAGCGAAGCCTGTTCGTCTTTTCGGTTTTTATGTTTAAAAACATATTTTCACTAATCATACATCAATAGCATAGTAAACATCGTATTTATAATGATATTTAATAATTAAAAACATATCAACAACGGTTTTGTTGATTTAGGACAAATTTCATCTTTAACAACGACACACAAAATCAGAATAAAAACAGAAATGGAATAGAAAAAATAATAAGAATCCTTATTATAAAGAAATATAAAAAGATCGGACAGGGAAAATTGCATTCAAGGAGGACAGTCAACCACAAAACACAGAAACAAACACGCAAACGACCTAACATCACCGTAATGAAACTTTTTTTTCATTTAGAAATAACTTCATTTTTCGAGTTTTTTTTCGTGTTGTAAGTCACTGTATATTTACAACACGGGTGTCAGATATATTGCCAACACGGGTCCAAATGTTGTATAATACACTACTCTGCAAAGAGCAAGGACCCTATGAATACTTTCTCTATGTTCATGGTTGATACAGTTATAGGTTAATCATTCGATAGTCATAACATAGAAGTTTAATAAGACAAAATAAGTGTTGAAGACAGTTGGTTAGGTTCACCTTAGAACCTGGTATAAACCCCAACGGCTTTTTTTGCAGGTAACAATTCTGCTCAAGGTAACAACCGCCGCTAAAATAATAATTTCAACGATAAAGGTAACAACCTCCACTAAATGTGACACTCAACCCTTCCGCTAAAGGTAACAAGGCTAACGCTAAAGGTAACAACTTTTTTCAACATCTACAGTTTTAATAAAAATTGAGTAAACGGATTATTTTGTTACAATGGCAACTGTGGCGTAATCGCCGTTACCTTTAGCGGTAGAAGTAATTGTTACCTTTAGCGGACGTTGTTACCTTTAGCGTTGAAATTGTTACCTTTAGCGGCGGTTGTTACTTTTAGAGGAATTGTTACCTTTAGCGTTGTTACATTGTTGTTGAGTCGTTAAAACAATTCAGTTACAATGCTTTTAATTGTAACTGGTTAATTGTATTATATTAAGTCAGGTTGTGAGTGACCCTTTTTTTGTATTATTGTCCCTGATGTGAGAATAAAATAACACACGATAAAGCCACATTTCTCCTTAATTTTGAATTATTTCCAGATGAAAAAAGAGTGTGCTTACTCTTATGCTATGAATAAAGTCACTGTCATAACTTGACAAAAACTGTCTGACTGTCTGACTGTAAGTGTGTCAGTATTACTGAATAATAATGTATCTGTATGTCAACGATTTTCATTATAATTATATTGAATTGCATGACCATAAATTATTACCTATATAATTATGCATTATCATGCCCGATCCAGTTATACACTTTATTGAACGTTGTTAGAAAACATATAGATGTATGTAAGTATGTATCATAAGTGTTACCAACTACTGCCCTCCTGGATAATTATTGCGAAATGCAGTGTCTGAATACATAAAACCAATCATCAGTGGTATCAGCTAACGATAATAAGTTAATTAAGAGGACTAATTATGTCAAACTCTACAGATCACAAGTAAGTAAACTAATTAAGAGAAAAAGAAATCTGAACACATACTGAGATGGTGTAGAATGATTTGTTATCTAAATAGTGTGTAGGAATATGAATTGAATTGAATTTTGTTTATATGTGTTTCTTTTAATGTTGTTTCAAGATGCTTGTATATATGTAGAGGTAAAACAAATAACAGTGACAGTTTATACTATTCATATAAGGAACAAGGAAGAGAACTAAGTTAACTATATTATACTGGGATGTCATTGGGTTGCGTGTTTGCTTATGTTTGTCTTATGGAATTAATGTATAGTTTTCAATACGTTAGGTATTTTTATAAATAAATGTTAACGCTTCCTATAAATATATACCCTTTTTAGGAAGTGAATGCATACGTTTGATTTCTGTGTATCTCATCATAGCTAGGCGCCCTGCTGTAGTTCGTCCGAAGGTTGTCAGTCCTTGATAGTTCGCAAATATTTCTCCCTATATATCATTCTGCTTTGTGAACGTGAATCTCTTTCGAGATCCCAAATTTCGAATGTTGCCGTAGTGAGTTCAAATTATCTCCCTTTAATATATTTACTGAATTCACAGTATCCCATGATCCGACACCTTTCATTGTCGCTGTCTTAATACAGCTGTGTACGTGTATTTCAATGCCTAAATGTAATCCCACTCATATGAGCTATAGTTGTATGTATGTATCCGTGTATATGTTAATTGTCCCTCCAGACGAGTGTGTCATGATGTAGAGATACAGTTTATCAGCGTATGTTGCAGCTATCCTTTTTAGGAAGTCAATGCATACGTTTGATGTCTGTGTATCTCATCATATCTAGGCGCCCTGCCGTAGTTCGTCCAAATGTTTTCTGTCCTTGGTAGTTCGCAAATATTTCTCCCTATATATATATATATATGTATACATGATTAAGTAAATCCAACTATAAAATTATACTCAAACAATAACATTGAGGATTATTGGTCCGCCATCTTTAAACAAATATATCCAAAATGGATGGGATATAGTCAAGTGAAATGTTTAACCAAATGCATATTTTAGGCATCAGCAATGTCAACCGTATAACCACATGACCGTAATTCAACACTATTGATATGAATATAATATCAGAAATAATACTTACATGGCAGAAATTGTGCTCTTTATATGCGAAACGTTTGATACCATTTTACTCAACGTTATTTTCTTTTTGAGATATATATAAAGGAAAACAGAAACGGAACTCGGTAAAGTCCCCGAATAGCCACTATATATTGTATGTATAACATGCTACTGTTGATCGAAATGTACTTGGCTACATTTAAACTTTCCTTTCGAACGACTAAAATAACACATAACACACCAAATGTTATCCCTTCAAACTTTCATTGTTGATAGCAAACGTATGTGGTTCAAGGAGGATGGACACTTTTGCAATCTCTTTGCATTAAATACAGTACAGAAATGGCTCAAATTTCCAAAGCGGAACTTCAACATTTATGAATTTCATAATACAAAATGTACTGTGATTTAAAACTACAACAGCAGTGTTGTCCTTTCTCTAATTGGCTGCAAAACACAAAATATCTTTTAATTTCTATTAAGTTTGTAAAGCAAAAAATGTTGCGTTTTTTGTTTGTTTTAGTAAATATCAATCGAGGGTATTTTACTTTTAATTGGCACATATATATTAGTAAATGACCTGAACACTTGGATAGAGTTTTGATAAATGATTTTGTAGAGTAATTTTGCCGTTAGTTGACGGGTTAGTGTTTTCATTTAAAAATGTAACTATTGTAACTTATTGGAACTCTTCATAAAAGAGGAAATACTTTTCTTTCTTTTGATGTATAATATACAGATAACTTTCCTTATTAACTAAACTGTCTTTGCCGCTCAAGGATGTAAGCGAATTAAGCCGAAGGATCATTAAATATCTAAATCCGAGAGACTACCAATACTTTTATCATTTTGTTTGCATAACTAAATGTTCATTTCGAGTTCACACAGAAGAATAAAGGCTGTCATTAATAAAGCAACGGGCTCGTAGCTTGAATAAGTATACGTTGTTCATCTTCTGTAATATGATTGTTTCATATAGTGTTATTTGATATCTTCCATCACTAAGGCAAGTATGCATTTAATTTGTGTGAAATATCAACAATGTGCAAATTTTTAAATTTGAGCATTCGAATATGTTAAGTTTTACATTTTGCATTAGCAAATAAAGTTTCTGAATATGCATACTAATGGGCTGTTTATGTAACGTAAAATCTGTATTAAAAGTTAGAGTAACACATTCTAGGGACGATATTTATCTACACTTTACTAAAAATACATGTATTTTACAACTTAGTTCCTAATGAAGAATATATAATTTGGCAAGCCCATATAAAACATTATTTTGTGCTGGTATAGGTTAGAGGAAAGGAGTCTACTAAAGATGTCTAATGGATTAGAAAATAAAAAATACGACACATTTGCAACAACATCTCCGAACGGTATGGATACCCAGTTAGAAGTATCACACGACGAACTGGATAAGAATAAAGGCGGATCAGAATGTGGGAAAATTATTCGAGAAAATTTACTTATCATTCTAAGTCTGATCGGAGTACTTATAGGGTTTGCAATAGGTTTTGGAATACGACCACTCAACCCAACCCAGGATGCAATCCTTTGGATAGGTATGATTAGTGATTGCTATTATTATTTACTATTATTGCTTTAGGTTTTTAAAAAAAAGGTAGTTCGGTCTATACATTATATATATGTTCTCTAACAGCGTTCAATAAAGTCAGAAGTAATCCCGAATTCATTGGAAGTAATTGTATCGATGTTAATACATCTATAATGATCCCATATGATTTTTAGCAAACGTTTAGATTCAATAAATTCAGCTGATCAAATAGTATTGTGTTATATCATGTTACTTATTTTACTATCAACTTAATTTAATTAGGTTCGGCAGAAAACGAAGAATATCTCGACAGATCAAATTTGATAGTAAATCACATGGACATAATGTCCAATATTTAACGTATAAGCGACATATCACTAAAAGCATTCAAAAGTAGCAAAACAAGTCATATATTTTTAATAACCAATGTGTGTGTTTAATATATTTGTCGACATATTCCTATAAAACTATGAATATCAGCAGAAACCTTTCATATTCCAGGTCTTCCTGGTGACGTCTACATGCGAATGCTGAAGTTCACAATCTTACCGCTGATTGTAACCAGTGTAATAGCAGGTAAATTGATTGAGACTCTTGTTTCAATAGCCTATACCGCTGAGATAAGATAATAAGATCAGTAAGATAATAATATCAGATAAGGCAAGAGAAGATAAGGAAACGTATGATAAGGAACAGTTATTTATAGTGAGTGTTAACTCTATTTAATTTTCATATATAATTGTATAAAAGTACATAGGTCTGGGTCTGTGTTGCGTTTTTGTCACACTTGTCATACACGTGCATTTACAACTGCAGTGTTGGTTAGTCTCCTTCTTGGTGGCTTCCCTGGTAACTATCTCCCATGGGTAAATAGCCACGATCATCACACTCTTAAATTAAGTACGAAACACATTGCGGTTAAAATACGTATAGTGTGATCAAAACGGAACAATGAACCAACTCCACAGGTTTTATTTGTGTCACCAGTCCGATATAAAAGAGAAATGTTAACATTTGATTTTGTGCAACTCTCATATAGTAGGCAACCCTGTGACTAAATCATTGCGGTTCTAATTGTTTGCTTGCACGTTCAATTATAGCTTATACGTTTTTCAATGGAATGATGTTCAGGTCTGTCTACGTGGGCAGTTGGTATAGCTTATACATCTAGTTCTTTCAGACGAAACCTGTCTTTCACAAATAGCATGTACGTGTTAGTTAATCTTACTAAATCTACGAAATAACATGTGTTGGCTTATCAGCTGCTTTGTGTTTTGACATACAGGAACAGCTTCTCTTGACCCAAGGTCCAATGGTAAAATCAGCTCTTTGGCTTTCGCCTTCATCGCCGCGACAAACGCATTTGGTGTACTTCTTGGGGCCGCTGTATACTTTGTGGTCAGACCAGGTATGATTCATTCACTGTGACTATGTATTTTAGCTGTCGTATATGTGATTTTTAGAATGTCCCAACTCAAGTATTATTTATTCGAAATGATTGCTTGTTATTGCCAAGGTTACCTGCACATATTCTTTGGGGCATTTCATTATTGATTTCTAAAAGTCAAACTAAAAACAAGATAAGGTTGAACTCTTCATGCTCTCGGGCGACGGTATGCGTATGTACATTGTATCATATGGAAAGTATTCTAGTGTCGATACCATTGATATTACGTACATGTTTACGTAATGGATACACTACATTTGAAAAACCAGTTCATTCTGTAAACAATCATAGTAAACTTACTACTAATACTAATTGCACGTATATTTATAGCAATCGAGCATATTTCCTAGGCATATCTTACATCAATGCACACTAATGCAATGTAATAACGCTAAAGGCAACACTTCCGCTAACGGTAACAACCGCCGCTAAAGGTAACAATTTCAACGCTAAAGGTAACAACAACCCCCTCTAAAGGTAACAATTACCTCTACCGCTAAGGGAACAAAAGTTGTTAACTTTTGCGTTAGCCTCTCCGAAACAGGTGAGTGTTACATTTAGCGGAGGTTGTTACCTTTATCGTTGCAATTGTTGCCTTTAGCGGCGGTTGTTACCTTTAGCGTTGAAATTGTTACCTTTTGCGGCGGTTGCTACCTTTAGCGGAATTGTTGCCTTCAGCGGCGATTGTTACCTTTAGCGAAATTGTTACCTTTAGCGTTGTTACAATGCACAACCGTTTTTCACGTGCTATGTGATATATAGGTGATGGTATAGAGTTACTTTCCACGCGTGCACAGCAAACAGATACAAAACTGCAACCACAGGATATGTTTATGGATCTAATCAGGTATCATTTAGCTTCAGTTGTTTCTTGATAATACCCTTTGGACTTCAAGTATTTATATTTTCAGTTCTAAATATCTAACTATTTAACCACATTTTCCAGTTAATATATAATGTTTTCTTTTGTCAACTAAGCAATATAACAATAACAGTTTAATCATAATATGTTTTACTTTGCATATGCATAATATATACGTAACATATACGTAATATCTGCGTAACATATACACACCATCTGGGTAGCATATACTAAGCATATACGAAACATATAATAAAATATATGTAACATATACTAAACATGTACGCAACATATGTAACATATGCGTAACATATAAACATATGCGTAACATATCCTAAACATATGCGAAGCATAAACATAACACACACTAAACATATAACATATACGTAACATATACGTAACATATACGTAACATCTGCGTAATATAAACTTAACATATAGGTAACATATACGTTACATCTGCGTAACATATACTAAACATATACGTAACATATAAGTAACATCTTCGTAACATATACTAAACATATACGAAACATCTGCGTAACATATACTAAACATATACATAACATATACTAAAATTATGTGTAACATATACGTAAAATATACTAAACATGTACGCAACATACGTCACATACGCGTAACATATACTAAACATATACGTAACATATACTAAACATATGCGTAACATAAATGTAACACATACTAAACATATAACATATAATGTATACGTAACATCTGCGTAATATATACTTAACATATTGGTAACATACACGTAACATCTGCATAACTTATACTAAACATATACGTAACATATAAGTAACATCTGCGTGACTTATACTAAACATATACGTAACATCTGCGTAACATATACTAAACATACACATAACATAATCGGTACATATACGTAACACCTGCATAATATATACTTAACATATACTAAACCTATACGTAACATATGCGTAACATATGCGTAACATATACTAAACATATACGTAAAACATACGTACCATCTGCGTAATAAATACTAAACATATGCATAACATATACGCAACATATACGTAACACCCGCGTAACATATTTAAACATATACGTAACATATAAGTAATATATGCGTAACATATACTAAACATATAAGTAACATATGCGTAACACATACATAAACGTAACATCTGCGAAACATATACGTAACAGATAACAACTGACTTTGATATTGAAGAGTAACATTTATTTTCAGAAATCTCTTTCCAGACAACATCGTTACAGCGTGTTTCGAAACGGTAATATGATAACGTATATAAAATGATATGAAGGAGTGTATATCCCGTATATCCCTTAGCGCATGTAGTTTAAAATGTCACTTAGAGACAGCGTTCTCAGAAGCAGATGGGACGAAGAATGAAAATTGCCTTTGTATATCATGGGCTAACTAACAATACAGTTGCGTATATTACATAACATATAGGCATACATATAACAGTACGTGTCTGATAGAGACTTGATGTGCAATGACGTTTAATTCCAAACATGGATCTTGTTAGTTCTACATGTAACTGTGAGATATTCTTTCTACGTACAGAGTCAGACGGTGTATGTTGCGAAGGACGTCATTAAATTAATAAATGGAACAAACACAACAGTTGAAGAATTCTTAAGAACGACAGGGACAGCTTCCTCAATGAATATATTAGGTAAGCTAAAGTGGTGGTTGTCTCTCTTTATGTACTAAAAAGGTGTAGAATTTCTTATTTTGTTTTGAAACTAGATTATATAAATCACGAATTTAATCAAATGTACACAACAAGATGACACAGACAAACCAAACTGTAAACAACATGGAAATGGATTCAGGGGAAAACTATATGCTTTCAAAGGTAAGTTTCCATTGCCAATTTGGCAGTTCTGATCGGAGGAATTCCAGCGCATTATATATTCATTTTTTATTGTATTTTCAGGATAATTAAATTAGAATTTATTTGAAATTCTAATACACCCGAACTATATAGCCCAGTTTAAAATATCTCGTTATATTGAACGATATATCACTGTAATTTTTGCAATGTTAGGAGAATAAGCATTGCGCATTACGCATTGTAACGTATGCAACGTTAGAAGAGTAAGCAAAGCAATGCGAAAGATTTCAGATGAGTGCGTTATTTTCACATTTTAGGGGTATTAGAATAGAAATAAAACATCGTTTACGGTGAATTATCTATAATATATCACGGTTTGTCAGGCTCGTGAAATTATGGTTTACAACTGAACTCCAAACCGTGATATATTAAACGATAATTCACAGTACACGATGTTCTATTTCTTAATTTTAAACCGAATTACATTTACATTGTTGGCATTTGTTCAGTCTTTATAAAGTACCTTTTATGGGATGTTTTATGACCAGGAAGGAGATGAATACATATTGATAAGGGATATCCTTTGGACGCAATAAACACATTCAAGAGAATAAAGCTGCAGACTCGTTTTTTTAGTCTGTTCATGAGAGGTAATGTTAGAAGCAACATCTCTCGCGCCCACTACCTCAAAGCCACCTATATGGGGCTCGTTGATCCCAAAGGACAAGTGAACGCTAGTGTGAATATGTTAATAAATACCGATAATGAAGGTCCTTTGGAAGCAACAAACAAACACAATCAAGAGCCATTGTTATAGTATTATTTTACTTTAATAAAACGTACGACGAACGAGAGAGAGAGAGAGAGAGAGAGAGAGAGAGAGAGAGAGAGAGAGAGAGAGAGATCTCCCATCTTGTATTTATTGCTTCAATTAAATACCCTCTTCTCATATTGCTTAACTATTTTATTTTTTAAATTAAATAGTATTCATCAATGCTTAATGAAATATGTGGTTATAACCCCGCTTTCACAAAGTGAAATGGGGGCTATATAGAAATCACGTTGCCCGTAACGTCCCGTTGCGTCCCGTTACGTAACACATTTTTATCCCGTCGCGTCCGCTTCTCTTTTTTCCACTCTTATATTGTATGACCTGTTAACACATTTCTTCTCATACATTTTCGAATTGATTGTTCCGAAACTTCACGAACACATAACAACTGATGACATTATATCCCTTATATCACTCATCATTGATTGCCTAAATCATTACAGAATTATGGCCCTTTGCTTGACTTAGCATTTTCCACTTTTATATTGTATAATGACATGTTAACACATTTATTTCTCAACATTTTCAAATTGATTGTTCCCAAACTTCATGTTTAAATAACAACTGATGATCTTGTCCCTCTACACCACACATTGTTGATGCCTAATTTATTACAAAATCATGGCCCTTTATTTGTCGTCCTTGAATGCTACTTTTCCTGTTCGATTTGTATATCTACTTTTACTGTCACAATAGTGTTGTTTGTGCCGTGTAGCGACCGTAGAATGTCTCACAGTATATCCAGTCAATATTGTTATCTTTCCATCCAACAGGGAGTGTATGACATTCATCTATCCAGTTGTTCCTTCAATATGTGTGTGTGTTTGTTTGTGTTTAAGTGTTTGCCTTGGCCCTTTATTTGTCGTCCTTGAATACTGCTTTTCCTGTTCGATTTTTATATCTACATTTACTGTCACAATAATGTTGTTTGTGCCTTGCGGCAACCGTAGAACGTCTCCCCGTACATTCAATCAATATTGTTGTCTTTTTCTCCCACAGGGATAGTATGACATTCATCGATCCAGTTTTTCCTTAAACAAATGTGTTTTTCGTTGAGTGTCGTCCTTCAATGCTACTTTTCCTTTTCGATTTTTGTATCTCATTTTCAGGTGGCTTTCACTTTAAAACTTTCCATGTGTTGTTATTACACTTGACATACAGTTCACACGTGATGATATGAAGTGTCTCTGCATCAACGGTTTTGCGATTCTGCAAATTTTCTTTACAGAATTATGGACCTTTGTTTTACTTAGAATTGTATTCACATTAAAAAAATTAACAGGTATTTCAGACATTTATTATTCTTGATTTTTCCCCATCTTCATCGGACGGAGGTATTCATCACCTTCGTTGATAGTTCTATTTTGTGTTGTTTTTCTTAACAGGATTGATTATAATCAGTTCTATGATTGGAATAGCAACAGCACAGGTGGGGGAGATCGGTAGGCCGTTTGTCCAGTTCTTTCAGGCTTCTTCCGCTATCATCATCAAGGTTCTTCGATGGATTGTTTGGTATGTTGAAGTATGATTTAATAATAACAGATAGATATATAACAAACTTTTGCGATATTCGCATTTGTGAGTGGCGGGTTTGCTGGGAAAGGTGAATATTTCAAAACTAAATACATTATACGTTTATTTGTATACAGCACCTCAAGTATCATTTTATTTGTTGTATCTATGATTAAATACAGTCTTAAGAATAAAAGGAAGGACGGTATCGCGGTTATCCCTCAGGCAATTGACAGAATATGTGTCTACGGCACCTATCCATGTTTCCCCCACCGTGGGTAGGGGCCATATCTTATCTTAGGAGTATGCCCGCCGCCCCACGTCGGGGAAAAACATTGAAAGGTGCATAATTTCTCATCGATGTGGTTGTATATTAGAAGACATGCTTTACATATATAATATTTTATTTAGCAACATTCCAAAAAGTCATACGACCCATGAGGATACATTTATAAACACATAAAATATAAAATAAAATATTCTTATTTCCTACGTTTTCGTATACGACAGGGTCACACCAATAGGAGTTGCAAGCCTTATTTCGTCATCCATTGCCGCCGTTGACGACATCACAGGAACGTTTGAAAGTATTGGAATGTTCGTTCTGGCTGAGTCCATTTGTATGGCATTATTCATTTTTGTACTATTTCCGCTACTGTATTTCATCATAACAAGAGGGAATCCAGTTAGGTTCCTGTTTACAACAATACGACCACTAATGACAGTATTCGCTTCGGCTACAACGTAAGTAATATATATTCATTTGTTAAGTATACGCTAAAAGAGAAGGCCGTTGATAAATATGTGTATTATTACAATTTAAGATTTGTAGTTAATACTGAAAAGGAGATCGCTTCGAAGAAAAAAACACAAGCAAGAGAGAAAATAACGAGACTTGTTTTTTTTAGTCTGTTCATGAAAGGTAATATACGGTGCGACACTTCTCACTCCAACCGGCACCGGCTAACGAGATATTCTATATAAAAGCCACAAAATGTGACCTTGATCCCTCAATTTTCTGCTTTTTGCTAGCAAAGTTTATCTAATAATAATATGCCACTTAGGGTCTCACTACACAGTACATTCAGTGACGTAGCTACTATTAGGCCATATAGGCCAGGGCCTATATATCAATTTGAAAAACACAAAAAAAGTTTAATTTTTTTTTTTAAAACCTGAAGCCGAAGGTCACGTTGGGGGTTAAGGGTCAACATTTATTTCTTGTTTTATTTTACAGTGTAGGTAATTCAACTTTGTCCAATGTTATTTCTCAAAATTGTCAAAAAATATCTTCAAATACTACTCAAGTGTTCTGTCAGATTGTCGGGCCTATGTATGAATTTCAGGTCAGCTACACCCCAAGCATTTTTTATTGTGTTGGCCTATATGTATACAAATGAGTATGATAATGGATCTTAAGTTATCTTAGATAAGTTTACTGGGCCATTCCGAAGTTTCCAAGCTAAACGTTACTTTTTATGAAACCCAGTCATTTGCCCACACAGAACTGCGCAAAATCTGGTACGTTGACCAGGTATTTTTTTTAATTTGAGTGGTGTCTCCTCCAGTGCACTATTTTGGTCTTTCACTCAAGAGTTTGGAACCAGAATTCCTACTCTTCTTCAACTCCCATAAAACTGCCATATTTTGGTGACAGTGTCATCTAATACTTGCACATCCAATTCAGACTCTGTTCATCTCACCTGCAACAACAATAAACATATCTGTCAGCAATTATTAAAAATATTTAAAACCGAAGAACACACTATTACTTGTTATGACGTAAGAATTACGCTACCGTGTGTTCCGTTGGACTAACTGTTATTGATAACTTTATTTTACTGTAATAAATTTGTGTGATGTTTTAAAATGTGTCTGTTTTCTTTAATGTTTGCATACATGTTCAGTAAATGAAGTTTATTATTCAGCGACGTGCTCTTTTCTATGTTAATACATTGTTGTAACTGATAATACGCAAATATAATTAAAAGCACTTTCATTGCACATTGCCTGTGTACATATTTCCTAACAGCCGTCGTATAGGTGTATTGAGGTAAACGTGAATTAAGTTATCTAAAATTTGAAGAAAAACGCATAACTTGATAATTGACATGTCATGTTTTGTTGAACTCATTTTACAGAGCTGTTGCTATTCCGGATATGATGTATGTCTGTGAAGAAAAGCATAATGTGGACGTTAGAATTTCAAGATTCGTTGTTCCTTTTGCTGATGCTTTAAACCGAACCGGAAGTTGCTGTTTTATCTATGTGGCTGCTATATATTTATGCAAATTGGAAGATGTTAATCTCGAGGCTTCTCAATATTTATTCATTGCGTAAGTATCTTTTTAATTTAACACATTAGCGATAGCTTTTTGTTTCAATTACAGAATCAATTTGTTAACTTACACCATACATTCCTTGACCATATGAATTGCAGTTATTTGATAAAACCATTTACAATTTGGAACGCAGACAAATCGATTTGTTAATATCTAATGTCGACAGAATTGCATGACTGAATTATTTAAAATAAAAAGAAGTAATAATTCGTAACCCTGTCCTATTACCTGATTACGGCGTTTCTCCACACAGTTGAGTCGATTCTAGATTTTAAACTGACTAGTCAGATTATGATATGCTGTCATTCACACTAGTCACGCATCAACCCTTAACACTCTACATATATATAATGAACTGTTCTTTCTTTGAATTAAGACCATTCCATTTATGTGACAAATGGGTGTTCGGTGGAAATGACTGATTAGCAGCCGGATATGGTAAACCCTGATCAGCTGATCTGGGATTATAATGGACGCAAAGGCTATTATAGTCGTGCTTAGCGGGTTACGGTTAACACAGTTCAATAAAATGTAAAAATACCTAAATATTAACTGTATAACTATTTAACTATATCAATATGTATGTTATTCTATAATAATTATTTTTAATTATATGTTGTGCATAATAATAATAAATTCTGAAAACGGGATCTCCTGGAAAACAACAAACATAAATAAGAGGGGAAAAAAGTAGCATACTCGGTTTTATTGATTCTGTTTATGACAGGTAATAGCCCACTAGCACCGGTTTAAGCGATATTCTACTTTAAAGCCACCCAGGTTGAGACTGATGATCCGAAAAGGACCAGGATTTAATAACACTTCTGAACTGTAGTCGGGGCGACCTTTTACAGCCGCAACACATCACTAAATAAACTAAATATCAATACATAATGAAAAAGGGATTCATTGGAAAGAACAAACACAAATAAAAGAGAAAGGTATCCGACTCGGTTTGATTGAGTTTGTTAATGAGCGGTTATGATGCCACAAAGATTGGAAGTGATGATCCCAACACACTAGTAACTATGTTTGTTATTTTATAATTATTATATAATTACATGTTTTACAGAATAATAACAACGGTTAGTAGTTTTGCCATACCATCTATTCCTAGTGCCGCTATTATCAGCATTATTATTATACTGTCATCTGTCAACATACAAACCAGCAATATTGGACTACTGATGGCCGTAGAATGGCTCCTGTAAGTATATACCGTATTACTAGCTTTATTAGCTTTATTAGCAACCTGAACAGATCAGGAATCGTGTCTATTGGTGGTCTAATGGTGTGTTATTAACACTTCCGCTGCCACAATCGAAAACATTGATCTTACGACCAGTGTAGACCCAGATCAACATGCATATAATACATGCACAATTATGTGCAGGCTGAATTTAGGTTTACACTATTCGCTTTTCAGTAAGAATGTTGTCCATAACACTTTATATATAAAGTATTACCGGAAAGGTTAAATTAAAATTTTAGCAGACAACTTTTGAAATTTGGCGGCGTAAGGTTTAATAGTATTGAAATTATGCGTATCGTATATTCTGTCAATAAATATATGTCTGATGTACTATCCATCATCATCATCATCATCATTAGACAACCTAATTACGATGTTAGCCTATTTAAGTCATACGAGTGTATATTGAAAGTTTACTCAGTATAATCCGAATAACTATTCTATTGGTGCCTGTCAATTAACAGTCAGCATCGTTAGAGTATTGATCGCCTTAGACTGGCTGCTGTACGTGTACCTTACATTCCGTGCATCATTACCATCGTACGCATGCAGTCACGATGACTTCCCTGAACGGTTTGCTCTGACTTCGGCCAAGTCATTGAGTACTTGCTGTGTGGCTTTTTATGCTTTGTATGTCCATTATACATGATCATTTATGTGTTATACTTATATTGCCTTGTTTGTTAGAGAATAAAGCCCGGCGGGGATATATTTATTTACGTTGTCGCGTTTTATTGGGATGACGATAGGGTGCGATTGAGGTTTGGTGCACCATAGAACCTGGTTTAAACTCCCAGCCGCCTTTTTTTGCCACTGACCGTTCCAAGCCGGTAGCACTATTGTCAACCCTTTTATGTTTGTGATTTCATATTTTGTTTGTTTCTGTGCATATTTTTTGGTTGCCTGTGGTCCTTGAATGCTACATTTCCTGTTCGACTTTTATATCTATTTTCGTGCAGCAGCTATTAGTTTACCCAGTATTATCAGCATCGGTATCATCATTTAGAGTGGCTACTATATAGAGGATATTTATTTGTTTTGAGTGAATATAGGATTTATTTTCATCGAGAAGTGAGCAAATATTCCAATTTTTCACTTCGAGATGAATATAAACCCTATATTCATGACAAATCAACACATATTCTATTTATTATATACTCACAACCTGAAAATGTATGCAGAAAAATATAATGGTTAATGCGCCAAAACAATGACGTCTATAGGGTCAAAAACGTAAACAACGTCAACAGATGCTTGACGTCATTTTGAGTAAAAATATAATATGTTATTATATTTTCATATGTGAAATATAAACAATGAAAATATAAGGTTTTATTTTAATCATTAATCCACTATTTCACTGGAAAGTATAATAATAAAGTATACACTGTTTTAAGCACCCCGTTGTATTATCGTCTGTCAAACCAAAACTGTTAAACTTTTGATGACCGAAGATTGTTGTTCGGATACCCAATAGTCTTAGCACCCTCATCATATCAAGATATAGATCGAAAAATCCACACACGTAACAATCAATAGTTCAAAATGTATTGGATATTCTAAGACGTTGGACCTTTGATACTATATCAGTATTCAAAGTGTTATCAACATCCGCACCATATTGTCGTTTGCTATTGATGACCTTAGAGTAGCTGCTGTATGTGCGTGATATCATGTCTTGCCTTTTATTCATCTTTGTAGTTATTGTTTGTTTCTGTGTATGCTATTGGTTGACAGTGATCCTTGAATGCTACGTTTCCTGTTCGACTTTTATATCTGTTCTGTTTTAGTATTATCAGCACCAGCCATATTGCCGTTCGTTGTTGTTCTTATTGAATTCCTTCATTCCTCATTTTAACATGATACAGACAATTAAAAAATAAAACAACAAACAGGCTTTATCAGCGGAATCTTGATCTAAGTTTAAGCAACTTAAAATTAACATGTAAGCTCATTGTGTGACATATCTACCGTATGGTTTACTCATTATGTGATAGAAAATGCAGTAGATGCATGTAGCAGTCCGATATTTACAAGCAGTACACCATGTAGAATAGCACTATTTGTTCATTGGTTGCTATCGATATGTACATGTATATGTTGTTGTTTTCCTTTTCAGTGACCGTCTAAGAACAATGGTTAATTGTTTGAGCATTATTTGTTGTGCGATACTTACTAACAAATTATGCAAAGATGGTTTAAGCAAGGACACAATCTCACCACCGGAAAATGCAGAACTCTCTGTTGACAACAACGATATTGATAATGATACAGTAGCAAAATATGTTGAATGAGATCAAAATTCCTTTACTGAATGTATAAATTAATGTTGATATAAAAACAACATTGACAATAAGAAGGAAATCATTTGTATCTCCTTGACACATGTACATGTGTATATAATATATTTGAATAAATGTATAACTAGTTGTGTCACAGTAAACATACTTTTGCTATAGTTTTTGTTGGAATTTGTCATGACATTGACTAAGTGTATCGTAATTTTGGGAAAGGAATGTATTAAAACATACACTACACGAAGAACACATATAACACCTGCTTTACTCTCATTAATACGAGAGTATATAAGGCATGCCACTACAATAATTAATTTTCATTTTATATTCATTTAAATAAAAAGACAATAATTTGGAAACACACATCACAAGGACGTCAAACGTATAGTCATTCCTCATACATATACTTGGAGACTTTTCTAAGTCTACACTTTTTGAAATCCAATAACTTTTTTATGTTTGACCGATTTCTATAAAATTGTGCATGTAATAATGTAAACCGATTGTGCAGCTAAATCAAGCAAATTATATCAATTTTAATTACTGAAAACAGGCAACATGCATTGCGCGTGCTTTATGCATTTTCACATCAGAAAATTAAAATTTGTGCAAACAATGTTATCTTTCTTTACAATTTATTTTTTAAGACAACTTTCCAACCAAAAAAACACATTATATTGATAATTCATTCATTGTTCGTGAAATTAATATATTTTCAGTTTTGGCTTAAATAATTTTGGGTGGGTGGGGTAAGATGTTTTCATCCATTTTCTAAATAGAATTTTGTAACGTTATTTGTAGTTGAAAATATGCGAAAAGAAAACATAAATTGTTTTTAATTTAATAATTTATAATATTTTTTCTCGATATTTGCTACATAATTCACAATAGTGTGACTTTTTAAATAGAATATCCGAATACCATTACATTTTTAAAGGAACACACACATAATTGCATATTCCTGATTTATTTTGATATAAGGATTACACCTAATACAAAATATTTACACAAAACATAATTTTATTAAAAATATTGAAATTATGAAAATTTCGCAACACCATTTTGTGACTTTTGGTTTTTAAAAAAACGACGGTACGGTTTGGTTTTCATAGCATATATCAAATCATGTACCTTAACGAGTAATATTTTCGATTATTTTTATTATAATATACATACATGAATTGTACCAAATACATTTTTGGCCAATCCATACAAAAATAGGGTAAAAATAAAACCGTCTTAAAAAGTGTAGACTTAGAAAAGTCTCCAAGTATATATTTTCCAGCTGTTGTCACTTTTGTTTCGATTATAGTTAACATTATCTATTCTACAGAACGTCAACTCAACAACTCTAATATTTCTGATACTTTCGCTTTTTTTCTCGATTAACATCTCTTTAAAGAAAATGTAAAACTAATTAGCAAGATCTATGACAAGAGAGATGATTTTAACATTTGATATTACGAATTATCCCCACGTAGATTGGGATATTCCTCAAGCAATTCCTATGGGGTCTATGTTTCTCAGTTTATTCGTTTTTCTAAAGCTTGTAGTCGAGCTAAGGGCTTTACTATTCGTAATCAGTGTATAACTAACAAGCTACTCCATCAGGGCTCATCCACCATAAACTACGAAAAACCTTTCAAACGTTTATTATCGTAACCCCGATTTGCTTTTAAAATATAGAAGTAATTTAAGAACTCTTCTGCGACAGAAACTTTCAAAACCTGACTTATATGGTGACGTGATTTATAAACTTCGTATAATCCTAGGTCAGTATCAGTCATACAATCTGTATTAAACGTGTTAAAAAAACATCATTTTGAAAGTATTGCTTTTTGTTTGTGGTTGACCCATTTACAATTCGCCACTATGCTTTTTCTCTTTGATTGTGCGATGACCGTCTAGATTGTGGACCCTATGATGTATACCTAAATCATCAAAGAAACGTAGCGTTTGATGTTTGTCTTAAATCCTGTATTGTCGTACCCTTAATGGTTTGTACTCTTGTAGCTAAGGGATAGACGAAAAGTAGAACAAACTGCCAACTATGTACTGCATTCCTAAATTACATAAAAATCCGTATAAGGCCCGCTTTATTTCGAATTCTAGTGCCTGCACCACCACAAACATCTCCAAAATTTTAACTTCTTGTCTTACTGCCGTTAAAGATCAAGTTAAACAATATTGTGCTAAAACTTATGAAAATTCTGGGATTAATTTGTTTTGGTCTATTAAAAATTCAGGAGATATTCTTGATCAAATTTGCAATAAACGTCAAGTTTCATCTATAAGCACCTATGGAAAATACTACATTTTTAGCCTGTAATAATATTAAAGCGTTTTTTACTAACGGCAGTTTAGACACACTATGTGGACTTGCATAGTCGAAATAGCACGTACTGCATGCTTGGTGGTGGACCCTTTTACAGTTCGCCACTATGCTTTCCTCTTTAATTGTACGATGACCGGACAGGCTGTGGACCCTATGATGACGCCTACCTAAAGCCCATTGGGACGCTGGCGTTTGATGTTTGTCCATGATCTTTCTTGTCGTGCCCTTATTGGTGTATTCTCTTACTGCTCTGGCTTCTGCCAAGTCACTGAGTACCTTCATTGTGGCGTTCTAGGCTATTGTTTTTTTGTATTATATTGACATGAGCATATTTGTGTTTTACTTATATTGCCTATTGATGCTGCCTTGTTGGTTAGAGATTAGATCATGGCGGGGATTTCTTTATTTACACTGTCCTGTATTAGTGGAATGATAGTAGGGTAAGTGTGAGGTTTGGTGCACCCTAGAACCGGTTTAAACCCCCAGTGGCCTACTTTGCCACTGACCGTTCCAAGGCGGTAGCCCTATTGTCAACCCTTTTGTGTTTGTGATGTCGTTTACTTTTATTACTACTTTTGCCTTCTTGTTTGTCTGTTTGCATGTTTGTTTCTGTGTTTTGTGGTTGACTGTCCTCCTTGAATGCTACTTTCCCTGTCCGATCTTTTTATATTTCTTTTGCCAAGAAGTTTGTGAAGCACTCATCTTCCAATTGCATAATATATTCGTCAGATATGGAAAGACCATTTATAGACAAATTGTTGGTATCCCTATGGGTAAGAACTGTGCACCCATTGTGGCAGATTTGTTTTTATATTGCTATGTAAGAGATTTCATGTTGAGTCTTTCATCAGATACCCATTCAGATGTTATTGAAGCCTTTAATGACACTTCTCGGTATCTGGATGACATATTAAACATTGACAACCCTTTCTTTTCTACTATGGTTAATAATATATACCCTAAAGAACTTCAACTTAACAAAGCTAATATTTCTGACACTAACGCTTCTTTTCTCGATTTACATCTCTCGATTGAAAATGGTGAAATAATTAGCAAAAACATATGATAAGACAGATGGTTTTAATTTTGATATTGTTAATTATCCCCGTTTAGATGGGGATGTTCCCCGACTAACTTCTTATGGGGTCTATGTGTCTCAACGTATTCGTTTTTCTAGAGCTTGTACTCGAATTTGGACTTTAATACTCGTAATCTTTGCATAACTAAAAAGCTACTGCATCAGGGCTACCTTTACCATAAACTTCGTAAATCCTTTGTAAATTTTATTATCGTAACCCTAATCTGCTTTCCAAACACAAAAGTAATTTAATAACTCTTCTGCGACAAGGACTATCACAACCTGACTTCTATGGTGACGTGATTTATAAACTTCGTAAGATCCTTGGTCATGATCACTTTCATACTATCTTTGTTAAACTGCATGATTGGTGGTGGACTCATTTACAGTTTGCCACTATGCTTTCCTCTTTAATTGTGAGATGACCGGACAGACCGCGAACCCTATGATGGCGTTTACCTAAAGCCCAAAACAACGGTGACGTTTGAAGTTGGTCTGCAATCTTGTCTTGTCGTGCCTTCAATGGTTTGTTCTCTTGTTGCTCTGGCTTCTGCCAAGTCACTGAGTACCTTCTTTGTGTCTTTCAAGGTCATTGTTTTTTGTATTTATATATTCACGAGCATCTTTGTTTTTACTTATATTGCCTATTAATGCCGCCTTGTTGGTTAGAGAATAGTTCATGTCGGGGATTTCTTTATTTACACTGTCCTGTTTTATTTGGATGACAGTAGTATAAGTGTTAGGTTTGGTGCACCCTAGAACCTGGTTTAAGCCCCCCATCGGCTTTTTTTGCCACTGACCGTTCCAAGACGGTAGCCCTATTGTCAACCCTTTTGTGTTTGTGATGTCTTATTTGGTCTTTTATTCGTTTTTAAGGTTGTTCTTTATTTCTCTTTGTGTTTGCGGTTGACTGTCGTCCTTGAATGCTACTTTTCCTGTTCGAATTGTGTATGTATTTCTACCAATGCGTTGAGTACTTCCATTGTGGTTATTCCAACAGTAATATGATTATGTGAACTCTTACAATAAACTTACTTTACAAGTTCGTTTTGGTCAGTTATTTGCCTGCCTTACACTTTAGTTTATGATGTAACCTGCTTTATTCCCTGCACCACTGTGTTTATAAATACTAATTTTCTGAAAAGTGGCAACAAAAAGAGGCTCTAATTTTAGAAGAAACCAAAACTTAAACAAGGAAAATCTCCAGTTAAATTGATGCGTTACATATAAAGGCTGTTGCAGAAAGTATGATGTCTCACCATAGGATGGCACTTTTTTTTTAGACCCTCCATCCATGTAATCAAATTGTTTTATACGGCCACCCTAATAATTCAGTTCTACACGAACATCAATGTCAGCACGGCCACCCATGTAATTCAATTTTCAACATAAATTGTTCTCCGTGTTTCATTATATACAAGCAAAGTTTTACGCAAGCGTAAAATAGCTGTCGAGAGGAAATAGCATATATCTGGGTAGGGACTGGAAACGAAGTTTAACATAATAACATATCAAGTCACGGGTGTTAAAACAATATTGAAAAAAAATAATGTTGACGTAAACACGCCGCGACCGTTTTTTTTCTTACCAGACACATTCAGTTTACCATCAGTTGTTCCTACCAAACATTTTGAATCAAGGTTGTCGACCTCGCTTTTCTCTGTTCAAATATCTTGATTTGCCTTACATACTGATTACAATTCAACGTTAGAGCACGACGTGCTAGAAGTACACATCAGCACAGAAATATAGATGTGGAATGCGTGGTCCAGTGGTAGAGCGCCGAACTCCTGATCGAGAGGTCGTGGATTCGATCCTTCGTCGCGACCACGTTATTTATCCTTGAGCAAGATAATTAATCCACATTGCTTAGTACTGGTTGTACCCAGGAAGCCATCGAGAATGATTAATCTAAGTTGCAATAACTTGTTTCGCAATCGATGTAAAATAAATATGTTTAAACAAATATAGGTGTTCACATGTAAGGGATGCTTGTGCACTGACGTGTGCATTACAACAGAGATAAACGTCTCACTGCTACCATGTGTAATTATAAGATTGCGTTATCAAAGTGAAAAAACTCAAAGAAACTGTTCATTGCTACCTTACTATTACATGTGCAATTATGAAAAACATATAGGCAGCGAATAAACCCATCGATTAGTGTATAAACAGCGGTATTTACGAGAATACCGCATTATAAATGGGTATTATTCCATAAAAGAGTATTATTCCATTAAAATACAAATTTGCACTTATTCCATTCCAATACTTGCGGTTCTTACGGTTTCATTATGCTCCGTAAAAAATCCCGGACGTGAAGATCCCGGAAATATTGCCGCATTCTACACTTTAGTAGACTGCTCTACGAAAACGTCATTTGAGGCAATACAACGGCAAGCTTTGAACATTGAAAAAAATGTGTTTATACCATTCAAGTTTTTTAGACGGGTTCCCTAGGAATTGAAGTTGTAATGCATGCTTATTGTCGGCTACATGATTCACAGTCTGTTAACCATAGACATATTCTAAAGCCATATAAGAGTCAGCTGCGTTCGGCAGCTGAATAAACAAATTTTAATACTGTAATGTTTTGATGTTTTGAATGTTCGTCTGATGAAAGTGAAGACCCAACCATATATATGTTTTTAAATCTTACTCCCAGATTTAATGGTGGGTAAACCCCTCATCGTAAGTAATATCTATAAATATGTTTACAAGTTCAGTATATAGAGCAAGACATATAGGTCTGTATTTGTGTTTAAAGCATAATCGTAAGGTTTGCGTTCTCAATCAATCATTATTGAACATAACACTATAGGCGTTATCTTTACCTAGTTAAATGGCCTCATCTAGATAAGTCTTTTATCGGTGGTACATTATCAAATACCTTTGTTTTCTTACTTTAATTTAAATTAGGTAGCTTCACTACTCCAGCCTTTAAAGGTTCCGAGTATTGCTTAATCACCCTTTGCTTTTGTTACCTGCTTTTTAATTTAGTCTTTTGACTGTTACCTGTGATACGCAGGCATCATAACCTCTGCTGCCATCTAAATTCCATTTTGTTTATTTCGTCCATCGTTTTCTCGTTTAGAGCAAAGCATTTTGTTAGAAACTGGAACCATAAGCCGCTGGCCATGGAGTGGTGCGAAAATACCTCATTGAAGACTCCATGTTCACCGTCATATGCATACCATCTTCGGGATGGCTCAAATTGCTGTGCTGTTGACCTTTTAATATTGAGTTTTGCTCAACCCGGGCTAGAGTGCGTGAACGGTAAAAAGCACTTTTCACTACCGTCTCAATCAAACCGAGACTGCTATATTTTTTGTATATATCGTTTTCGGCGATTTTCAAATTTCTCCGTTCATATTCTTTTTATATAGCCGGTGACACGTATCCCCAAGGAGGGCTGCTGCAACTTCCTCAATAGGTACAATGTGTTTTTCAGTTTTAACAGAATAATGTTTCTTCTTTCATTAAAATGGCGTATGCTCGAATTCGATTTGAATGATGTTTATGTCATTTTTAGCACATGTTATGCCATATATGGGGTCATAGTTGTCATCTATGATTCCTTCTTCATTATTTGGATCATCTTCATTCTCTGATTCTTTTTCATTTTCAACCTCAATGTCTTCAGATATTAAGAGCAGATGAATTCGCTCAATATCTTTTGGTTGTTCTGATATGTGATATGGAAAAACAGTTACTTTTTTATTTTTTCCTGTTGTATATCCGTAAACGTTGATAGCAAGGTTGTTTTGTTTCTCTGCTTTGGAAATTTGAGAAATTGGAGTGGGAAAGTCAATGTTATCTTTCTTCACGAACTCTATACTAGGATACTTTGATAATCTATCAGAATTCTTTTTAGCTGGATTTAAAGCTGAATTTATTGCATGAAACAAACATTGATCATCGTCGTTTTTTACATTGATAATTGCTTTCTTATCAGCTACTGCTTTAGGTAGAGGAATATATGAAGAACCTTTTAACGGCTCGTACTTTGCAATATTTAAGTAAAGCTTAACAAAGTGATCAATCTCCAATCCTGATGCTGTGTTTGTAAATCTTTCAAGGCTCTCTTGTATATTTGCAGATGATTCATCGTAAAACTCATTTATTTTTTCAGAGTTTAAGATTGCATTTTGTTCGCTGTGTAATACTGATGTGGTGTATTTTTTGGTAGCACCATCATCTTTGAATAGATTTACAGTGAGACCTAATGAAAACTTTAATCCATTCATCTTTGTCAGCTCTTTGCTGATTTGTTTTGTGATAATGGATTTTAGCTCGACTATTCGAAGAATAAGAGAGCTTATGTAATCACCTCGGGGTCGGCGTTGGCGTCGGCGTCGGCGTCCCACATCAAGGTTTGCGAGTAAAGCTGTGTTTACAAGTCTATATCTCTTACATTTCTTATCCTACCACAACCAAATTTGTTCGTGGGCTTCCTTGTAGCATTATCTTAAGGGCTGCATAAGCAATTTTGGTTCCTGTAACCCATGGGCTCCCATGGAACCCAAATTATGATAGCCCATAAAATGTGCTCCATTTCACATCAAATTTTGCGTGTAAGCTGTGTTTACAAGTCTATATCTCTTACAATTCTTACCCTAGCACAACCAAATTTGGCCATTAGCTTCCTTATAGCATTATCGTAAGGGCTGCTTAAGTAAGTTTGGTTCCTGTAACCCCTGGGCTCCCATGGAACCCAAATTCTGATAGCCCTTAAAATATGTCTGTTTCACATCAAATTTTGCGTGTAAGCTGTGTTTACAGGTTTATATCTCTTACATTTTTTGTCCTAGCTGAACTAAATTTTGGAATTGGTTTCCTTATAGTATGTTGTAAAGGGTTGGATAAGTAATTTTGTCTTCTGCAAATTCTAGGCTCCCATTGAACCCAAATTGTTATGGCCCATAAAATGTGCAATAAAGGCAGATCTATATATGTATTTTGGGGCGTTTCTGGATCAAACTCGAGTGAAACGAGAGCTTTGAGCCAGAAACCCCAAAATACATATATATGGGCGCTCAGGGCGCCGGAAATTAGGCTTGTCCAACAGATTTGGAAATTTCGGATGTTTTGTATGTATTTTTGACCGATTTGATTATTTATGAATTTTATCATTTACACCTATATACCAACATTTTAGTAGGCTCTTGACACCCACCACCCACCTACCAAAATAGTATAATGCACCCATGTAATTTAATATGATCTAAACACAGTGACTCAAGCGAATCATATATATATATATATATATATATATATACACGTACACGTGTCTGGAACAGTCCATTTCTGGAACAGCCCTAACATAAAATAAGTTCTAACAGGTTAACGCTTTAAAACATTTGGTCATGAAAAGCCATGAGCAACCAAGTTGAAACAAAATCGCAATGATCTGGACAACACTGGTTTGCGGTAAAGTCACCCAAGTCGAAACAAAATCGCACTGATCTGGACAACACAGGCCTGCGGTAAAGCCACCCAGGTTGAAACATCGCAGCAATGTTCGGGACAACCGCATGCTTGAGGTAAATCTTAAGGAAATAAAATATCAATCAAATCACAATGTTTTGGACGAGTAGCTAACTATGCTAACTAACTTAATTAGTTGGGAGTCGTAGAGATACATCTAAACACGACCGGATATAGACAGATTATCAGGCGACCTAAGCCATCCCGTGATAATTGAACACCTCTCTTGCAACATAAGCCATACCGGACATAAACAATGTTGAAATGTATCGACCTGAAACTATCATAATACTTTATTGTCGTTTTTATGATGTACTACTCTTCAGCAAGAATAATCTGCCTTTTATTATTTCCAACTGTGACTGATCAATGATATAATCCCATTGTTGTATACATCCTAATGAATGTTCGAGTTAGGTTAACGACTTTTAATGACTAAAATGGTTCTCCATAGCATACTGCCTGGATAATTACAAAATACGACATTTCCACATTTCATTGAAATTTGGATCGACACGGGTGACGTTAAATCCATTGCCAGGCGCAAATTAATGTTACTTTTTGCAACGATTAAATCATGCCTAAGGTTTCACATCATAATAATTAATAAAATGCGAAAATGTCTTCGAAATAAACATTGTAGAATCCAAAAAACAAATCTGTATAGTCATTAAATTGAATTAATGGTTTCATGTGTAGTCTACCATAATCAACACTAGAATCTTCACTGGTCCACACGAATTTCGATTAATCTTGTAAGACATGAATTAATTAACCATATTATGTTCAACGGCTCATCAGCACATGTGTAGGTTGTTTATAGGCGATCCCAAAGACTCAGACACAAGGAGCGGACACAGAATCAGTGAGACAACAACTTAATCATTGATGCCAATCTCAGTGTGTCACAGCAGCTTTTCGAACCCACAACCAGTCCATTTTGAGAAAAGCACCCTACCATCAGATCATTAATATATAGCAAATTCCACCACTATAAATTATATAAAGACAATACAATGTTCCATCAGTTGGCGTAAAATTATCCCATATGTCGATATCCCAATTTGATAGTGCTTGTAGGTCTTTTTGTGACCATCGTATACACCTTTTTATTTTATGCTTAACAGTGAAATAGTGGATTTTAGCAATGAAATAAAAGCGGTATTTCATACGTGTGAAATATAGAGTTTTAGTTTTTCACTGCCGTAACTACTTTTATTTCAATATCAAAAACATTTTTATTTTATTTAGAAAATAACTGTTTAATATATATATCATTCGACTGTCAATGGTCTAACTAAGAAAATGATCTATAGATTTTAAAACTGGTCAAGTATTTCAGAAGTGTTGTCATTTACAGCGAAAAATGTCAGTTGGTCATTTTTTTCAAAAACTTCTTTTTTCAGGAGTTGCTATTAAAAATATATCATTGGATTGGACTTAACTATGAAAATGAATCGTAGATTTTGAAATCGGTTAAGTAGTTTAAAAGTTATAGGGAATTAAAAGCAGCAATTTTATATCGTCAATTTTTTTATTTTTTTTAAAAATCTGCATACTGCAGTACACTTTGATTATAAAGAATAAAATAAAAATAAAATGTGTTGTCTTGTCGTGAATAACAGATTTTATTTCATTTCGAAGTGATCAAACTTTCATATTTTTAATCATGCTTTGTATTCGTGAAAATATAACGTTTACACACTTCTCGATGAAATAAATTTGTTATTCACTTCAAAACAACAAATATCCTCTATATATAACACCAGAAGTATAAAAGACGGAGGAAGAAACGTGGTGTGTAAGTGTGCACAGAAAACCGCTTAAAGGAGGAAAATGAAAAGGTGTTTGCGATGATGGTTGCGTTATGGAGGAAACGTTTGTAAAGAGTGTAATTAAGCAAACATGTGAATTGTTTATTGTTAAACATGTTATTGTTTATGAATTGCGCTTCATTTAAAGAGAAATACATTGGAAAATAGTCACTAGAGCACAAAACATACGGAATTACCAGACCAAAAAAGCATGTATAAGCTACATTTGAAATCACTTCTGTTTATAAACAAATTGCCAACATAGAAAAAATTGTCTAATATTTGTTTGTGCAAATTATTGGAAATCTCATGAGATGGCAAATATACTACGTCGTTTGTGCAGAAACGTGTAAAGTGCTTGAAAAAGAACTCTGAATGTGAAAAAAAGGGTTACTGTAAATTCGGATGTATTCGCGAGAGTTTTATTTGTGTGTACCTTTGCGAATGACATCCTTTGCAAATTTAAAACTTCGTCTTTTCCCGTGAGCTATTAATATTCACGAATGATCCGGAGTTTGTCGGAAAGTATTTGAGATGAAACAATAGCCGATATATAGATGACGTAACGCCTGTAGTACGAAATAGCTTGGGGGTAATAGCAGGTGCCTGGTACGGAGACTACCGGAAGACGAAATGCATAGTTTAGCCTAGTATAACGAAACTAAAGAAAATTACCAGTATAAGTATGATGCATAACATATATATTAAGATAATATACAACTATTTAATTCCTTAGAAGTCAATGGTTAGAACTATTTATCAGACGGAGTGTGAAGGGTTCTGTTGCACGAGGCGGCACGCCGAGTGTAAAAGTATCCTTCAAGGGTCAGTAGTCACTCCCGAGGATAAATAGTTCCAATCCATTGACTCCTATGGCATTAAATAGTGCTTTTTTTATATATCATAAAATATAACAGTTTTGATTTTTTACTAATAAAATTAAAATTTGAAGTCTGAGCCGCGTAAACAATGTATCTGCTTCCTTTGTTCATTTAAACAAGCGTCACTGACACAGATCGACTATTGCACGGTCACGTGATGCTGCGTCACTAACACAGATCGACTATTGCACGGTCACGTGACGCTGCATCACTGACACAGATCGACTATTGCACGGTCACGTGACGCTGCGTCACTGACACAGATCGACTGTTGCACGGTCACGTGACGCTTTGCTGTTTTTAAAAAAGAAGGCGTCAACGACAAAGATGTACTATTGCAAGCTAAATTTACTATTGCACGGTCACGTGATGAACTATTAAATGGTTGGCATCTTTCCATTGAGAATGGTCAAAACTATTTAATCACACGTGACTGCTTCTAGACCATTGACAAACGCTTATATTTAAGAAATAGAACATCGTTTACTGTGAATTATCGTTTAATATATCACGGTTTGGAGTTCAATTGTAAACAATAATTTCACGAGCCCGAAGGGAGAGTGAAATTATTGTTTACAATTGAACGACAAACCGTGATATATTATAGATAATTCACAGTAAACGATGTTCTATTTCTATTCTAATACCCCTAAAATGTGAAAAGAACGCACACATCTGAAATCTTTCGCATTGCTTTGCTTACTCTCCTAACGTTGCATACGTTACAATGCGTAATGCGCAATGCGCAATGCTTATTCTCCTAACGTTACAAAAATTACAGTGATATATCGTTCAATATAACGAGATATTTTAAACTAGCTATATAGTGCGGGTGTATTAGAATATATGATATATAATAAAATCAAATGTTAATCCATTTATTTATATCTTATATTAGAACAATTAGCATTTTTAGGTAATAAATTGATCAGATGTATTCAGATGATAAATATAATCATTGCCGTACCGTGCATACCGGCGAACATCATTTGTGCAACAGTTATCATAAATAAAGATACAAAAAATAGAGATATTGTTACTGTTTGCTGATGATGTGGCATTGATAGCAGATACTGTAAATGGTCTACAAAAGAAACTTGACTTATTATATCAGTATTGTAATACATGGAAGTTGAAAGTGAATACTGATAAAATTAAAATTGTTGTTTTTACAAATAGTGGACATTTAGCAAGAGCAGAGAAGTGGTTTTATGATGGGGAACAGATATAAGCTGTACGCGGTTATAATTATGTTGAATTGGGTTTTTTTACATGTCGATTATCTATGTACCAGATGGCGAACGCATAGGCCATAAAGGCAAAACGAGTATTAGTTGCTATGCTAGCTTCATTAAGTGATAGATAGAGTCTGGTCTCAGCGAGTTGGCTTATTTAAACACTGAGATGGGCTACGTCCATAGAGGTGTTTAAATAACCAACGAGCTGAGACAGACTCTATCTTTTTTGTAGCATGGTGTACTTAGTAACACTGTGACGTCATAGTGACCGTACTCTAAATTCCAATATCTGGTAGTTGTAGCACGGTACCTGTACCATGCCCCTTTAGTTACCCTAAATTTAACGATTTAATGCTCTGCATGCATCAAAGGAAATGTCACCGACCATGCTACAAGTGAGCTAAACCCGATACCTTACAGTATATATTTTAAACTATTTGACTCAAAAGTTAGTCCGGTATTTCTTTACGGATCAGAACTGCGGGGATTTGATCAAATGGAATGTATTGAAAGGGTTCATATGTATGCTTGTAAACGTTTTATGAATGCATCTATAAATGCATGCAATGCAGCAGAGCAGTTATGGGTGATTGTAGTGATTGTGGTAGATACCCTATGTATATAGCAGCCAACAAAAGATGTATAAAGTATTGGTGTAAAATTATAGAAATAGCTTGAACGAGATATGTTAAAATATGCTATAAAATGTTGATTCTTTTAGATAGTCATGAATATGAATATGAAAACTGGGTGACAAAACTAAAGCACAATTTGTATTATAATGGCTTTGGATATATATGGGAACGGCAGAGTGTTGTCAATGAAAATGTTTTTATAAAGCAATATGAGTTAAGGCTCAGATACCAATATATACAGAAATGGGGGTGGGTGGGGGTGAACAAGTAGAGGGTAATGCAAAGCTGCATTTGTATAGGTATTTTAAATCTGAACTTGCTGTAGAAAATTATTTAAATGTGTTAAATATTAAGAAATTTAGAAAAGCTATTCTATCTTTTAGAACATCCTCATAGAGAAAGGACGGCATGTAGGTATGCCTAGAGGGAGACGTTTGTGTTTTCATTGTAAAAATGTTATAGAAGACGAATATCACTTTCTACTTATATGCCCATTCTATCATGATTTAAGATCGTTATATATTCCTAAAAAGTACTATGATTTTCCAAACAAACACAAGTTCAATATTGTCATGTCATGTAAAAATGAAAATGTTATAACACGTATAGTTATGATTATTTACTATGCGTTCGTTAAACGAAGTGACTTTATTCATGATTAGTATGTACTGTTATATAATATTAATAGTATTGTAATGATAGTACTGTCAGTTAATTGTACATTTATGCATAACAACCAAACCACGTTTAAATTTATGATAAATATATCGTATACATTTTTTTATGTGTTTTGGCCGGTGGCCTGTATCACTAATACGATATTGATTGACTGAGGTAGAGGACTATAAGCTGAGTGTAAATACAAAATATTTAACCTTTGACTCGTGTAGCTTCAGAGAAGAAGATTTTTAAAGTGTTTCCCTATATATAAGTCTATGTACAACTATGACCCCTGTGACGGGGGAGAAAATTTGACCCCAGGGTCACCATTTGGACAAAATTATTAGGGGACACATAAGCTGATAATAAATAAAAAATATTAAACAATTTTGAAGTTCATCCTTAACTCTAGGTAAAACAGATCCAACAAGGGGCCCTAAGCTCCCAATTAAAGAAAAATCGAACCCATGAACCAAGCTTTCTTATGAGAAAAATAAAATAAATAATAATAATTAGAAAAAATGAACCCATGATCCAAGGTTCTTATAAAAAACAACCAAAAAAAACAAGATATGGCTCCAATGAGATTTGAACCCACGACGTGAATAATTTAAGGGCAATAACTCCGGCGTTAATAAGACGCGTCTATATCCCACTATTGGGATAAACAATATAATCAAGTTTAATGGAAATCAAACAAGCATTTATCAAGATATGGCCGTGGACGTACAGAATTAAGCATTTTTTATCAATTAAACGGCAGCAACTCCGGCGTTACTGGGGCGATTCTGGAAAAAAAATAGCCGCCTCTCATCCCACTATCAGGATAAACATTATTGCCAAGTGTAATGAAAACCCAACCTGCAGTTATGAAGATATGGCCCCGGGCGGATGGACGGACGGACGGACGGACAACGCCAAATTAATATCCCTCCAAATAGACCATGTAATAAATAACGCATGAGGACCATATGTTAACATGGCCTAAAGTCAAATATCTAATCTTCTTTAATATCTGTTGGGATCAACGAGCCCAGTATAGGTGACTTTGAAGCAAAATACCACTTAAGACGGTGCTAGTCGGCATGAGAGATTTACGTCTTACATTACCTCTCATGAACAGACTCAATACAACCGAGTCTGCTACTTTATTCGTTTGGTTGTGTTTGTTGTTTTCAAAAGATCTCCCTTATCAGTACTTATTCTTAAAAAAAAAATGTGCTTAATAAAACGAACGGTTCAGCTTACGTTTTGTTTCATTAAATCATTGGATTGGAAACTATGCTTGACTGAGACCTTCAATCTCTCAACCGATAAATGCGATTTGATGTAATACGATAAAACCATCGCTTGGGAAAACAGGTCTTGCAAATGCACAGGAGTCGCCACAGGAATGCAATACGCGTAAAAAGAAACAATAACAAAGACGATTAAATGAAATAATTTAAAATAAAACATGGGTTTTCAAAATGCATGCGGATAAACAAACCAGACGACATACAATGTCTGCAATAAAGGTTTCAAAATATTCCATCATTGTAGCTGTTTTAATTTTACAGATTTGGGGTAAGTACATTTAGTTATTGCAACGAAAATGTTTTGAAATGTTTTGAATGAGAGTTGATTAAACTACGCATATATGCGCTGATATACAACAAAGGCGTTCGGAAGCTCAGATGTACCTTAACAAGGAAATAGTATTCTCATGTTTTGAAACTCGGTATATACATCTAACATTTCTGTTTGTAAATGTATATTTAAGAAACATAAGATGTTTAATAAAATGTGTCTCAATACAACAAACAATGATTTGTAATTACCTCAAAAAGCCCTCAAATTTCGCGCTGTTTCAACATTCGAATAATAACGCTTCAGTTGGTATTTTTAATCAAATGTATATGTGTGTACTTTTAAGAGATAGAGCGAATATATATATATATATATTTATTTATTGTTTTGTATCTCGAAGTGATCAAACTTCAATATGTTCACTCCTGCTTCGTATTCATGAAAGTCTAAAGATATTTTATTTATGCCCAAATATAACAATTTTTTAATATATTTATATTGACAATCATTTCCTTTTAACTTTTAAAATCGATTTCAAATCATTGTTTGAATAGAATGTACAATTCGCAGTGTTTTTCTCTTGACATGTTTACATTTTGCGTAGGAATATCGTGTTAACAGTTTTACTGTGCATCTGTGTTCGGTGTACATTTAAAAGTAGTCCGGCAGTGAAAAAAATAAAACTCGATATTCCACAGTGTGGAATAACACTTTTCTTTCATTGATAAAATACAGTATTTCATTGCATATCATGAAATAAAATCTGTTATTCACTCCAAAACACATTTATTCTCTATTTTTATAATTGAATAAAGAACATATAATTGCCACAAACCCTTCCAAAACGCTACCTTTATTGCAACCATTTTGTTTTTATGCGTACATCGCTTCTTCTTTTTTTTCATTTTCTTTTCTTTTCTTTTTTTAATTGCTGTTTTAGATTGACTATGTTCTGTGAAAGGTAATATTTTCAAATTCATAAAGCTAGTACCACAACTATACTAAAGGAAAATAGAGACGCAACTCGGGAATTTCCATTACATAATTTATATAGTGCACAATTCCTAATTCCACGTATTATTCAAGAGAAATCTCAAGATGTTCTGTGAAAAAGGGGTTGCGTTTAGTAAGCGAAAGGACATTATTTTGCTGTTGTAGACGTTTTAATCACAGTACACATTTTAACACGAAATTCATAAATGTTGAAGTTCCGTTTTGAAAATTGATCCCATTGTTAATGCAAAGAGATTGCAAAATTTTACTTTCTACGTTTGCTCACGTGCCTGAGTCAATAATTAAACTTTAAAGGGTTAACATTTGGTGTGTTATGTGTTGTTTTATTCATGTTTCCGAAAGGAAATGTCCAATGTAGCCATATACCATTTAATTAATAGAAACATATTATACATACCCTACATAGGAGAAATTTCTGATTTGCGGTTTTTTATTATATATGGCCACGGCCAACATGTCGAGCACGTTATTACGCAGATGGCAAGGATAGGTGACTAATATTCCTGAGTGAATTAAATATATAGGTCCATCAAATGTTGTCACTCCATATATGGTTGATGGGAGGACAACACTGACGCAGATGTGTTAATATCCCAACGTTCTAAGCCGAGATACAGAAGGTGTACCGCAAACTGAGAGAAATTAGGTTAAAGCGAAAAAAATATTGTCAATAAATACTGAAAAGGGGATCCCTTGGAAGCAACAAACACAAACAAAAGATAAAATTAGCAGACTCGATTTTATTGAGTCTGTTCATGAGAGGTAATGTATGTGTGCAAGACCTCTCACGCCTCCTAGCACCGGCTTAAGCGATATTCTACTTTAAAGCCATAAATATTGGGCTTGATGATCCCAAAGGACCAGTAAGTAATAGCATTACTGATCTGTAGCCAGGGCGACATGTTACGGCCGCAAGACACGGTTGCTGTTTGATCAATATATCACCATTAGATGCCTCCGTTTAGAGACCACTGGACACAAATGAGAAAAATGGTCCTATAGAAATCCCAGCACCCAAACGCAATGACACCGTAGATCCGAATTAACTGTACATTGAAAATGACAATACACAACAAAAAGAGTGGTGAAGACAGGGTTATCTATATTTCGGAGAGAGTAGGTCACAGCTTAGATCGATAAACAATTCAGAACTTGTCTCCTATACCTGACGTTACCAATATTTCGGTGAAAAAAGGTCATAGCAACGAACATATTTATTCATCATGTCAAGTCAATACACTCGTATATACCGTGCTTCAAAGTCGAGATAAACAGAACTCGTACCTTAACTTGGACGTAATGAGAAGGTGTACCCTAAACTGAACGCGACCTACATTACAGATAAAGTAGGTCGGCAACGGAAAAAAACATGTGTTCACCGTGTCAGGTCGAAAGGATGAGCTTACTGATGTAGTTTGGTTAATATCCCGCGCTTAAAGGTCAGGGAAAACATAACATGTACCTTCACTAGGAACAATCAGCTGGACAGAGAGAGATATCTACCAAAGTATATAATGTGTGTCAAAGGATCTGGTTGCATTGTTAGAAGAATATAAATAATTTATCTCGGCCTCTGTAGATAATTACAGCCGCCATTGTTTAATACAGTTTAATTGCAGAGCATTATGTTATCTGAAGATTGATAATAACATTTATAAGTTCCCTTTAATGCGGTATACAACTGATGTCCCCCTTTAAGTCCATGGGCCAGAACGATATCCGGTACCATTTTGGTGGGCAAATTCTTACTATTGTCAATTTGGGGGCAATTTTATGGAGGTAAGGAAAATGCATTATAGCAATTTCAAAGTTACAGCTTTACATGATTTTAATGCGTTTTTAAACATAACCCCCTTGAAAAAAATTAAATTTCACAGAATGTCATAAAATGTCACTCAAAATGTTTTTTTTAAATATTTTATGTATTTTCACTATTAATAATTATGTAAAACAGTTAACAGCCCCGAAATATGACAAGTACAATCAGTTTAAATGACCTTGTTTTCTTCTTTTTAGCCAAAAATCTCAATTTCACATGTAAATTTACACCACCCACTTCTAGAGATTTTATACTTAACTTACAGATTTCCTGTTTGTTACATAAGCAATACACGTATGTGTTATTTTGAGACAATAAAGCATATACTAAAAGAAAATAACAAGAATTCAAGTGTTTGTAATACATTTTTTAAGTAAGCGATGGATAAAAGAACCCATTGAATTCTAAAATGAGTGCAATATTAAGTGATATTTTGGCGTTTATAAGCACATTACTTTGATATATATCACACTTGAAGTATTTTTTCGTATCTCAGTGACGAAATGTTCTAACAACAGATAAAAGTATGTTCAGTTTATTAAATACTGTTCTGTTTTAGGGTCAATTAATGACTTTTCTTTGCTAAGTTTGCATATCAAATTGCCCCACCCACTCAGGATTAAGATCAAAAACTATTCAAATGGACAAAGATGAAAATTGGTACCAGTTTTAGTGTCAAATTGAAACTATTAACATGTTCTGAGTAAATGTTCAGGTAAAAAATAAAAAATGAAAAATGCATGACAATAAATTCTAAATTTCATTACTTAGTGGTATTATAGCTTTACTTGATTTCTAATGTGTTTTATAAAGTGTACATGTATAGGGGTAAAATACCGATTTTCCTCAAAAAATTATATCTTCATTATTAGCAACGGTGGATATATGACTAGAGTTTAAGTGTAAAATGTCAGATTTCTAACAATTTCTTTATAAATAGTATTGTGGAAATTAAAAACCTTTGAAAATAAAAGGAATACTTTAATAAGTATTTGAAAAGTTACTTCCCTTGTTAATAAATTCACCATTTATTATGCAAAGTAAAACTGTAAACAATTGCAGAAAATAACATGAAATAAAAAAAAGACAGCAAGCAAATAAGGTAAAGATGTTTCTTATTAAATTTCATAACTTTATCTTTTGTTTTTAACCCAAAGTGACCTCATAGTTTGCATATATCTGTTGTAAAGGTAAGTAAAAGCAGACCAACCTCATGAACATTAACTAATGTCAATGACCTTGCAATGTTAGTATTTTAGTGTGGCAGAAAATGAAATCTAAAATAGTAGCTCTACCATATTAACAAAATGTAATCTCAGTCTAGTATAAACTGTGTTGTACTGGTATATATCTGGCAAAGAAATTAGTCAGTGGAATAATATAGGGTAGGACCTGCTCGATATTTTCATCCGAGGGAGACAACCACCTGAGGAAATTGTGAAAATGGTTATCTCTTGTGATTTCCTTTTAATGGTTTTTTAACATATTATGCTTATGAAATATGATTAATCATTCATTGTGTTTCTTTTAAAATAAAAGTGTTCTTTATGATTTGATTTTATTGTTATTAGACTTTACAATAAAACATACATAACAGAACATGTACTTCTCTGTGCAGACTACGCGAATGTTCCAACCAAGGAAAAGATGATATGAACTTTGATCATGAGGTAGATTTTGATGACGAATAAATTGAAGAGGAAGACGAAATATTTGAGTAAATGGGTTGGATAAAGTTTTTATGAAGGATGTTGATGTGTCAATTTGAGCATTATATGACGATATTAAATATAAAACCAAGTGTGTATACAAACGTTTATTTATACAGTTATACACAACATGTATTGATGTGTTAATGATCTGCCATACTGATCAATGAACTTGTATGGAACGCCATGACTGTCTTATGATGTTGCCGATTAATATATGCAGTGCATTTCCCTTTATGTGTGGTAGATCTTTCATGAAATGTAGTTTATTTTTAATTATATGTTTTAAATAAATCTTTATATGTGGTAGAAAAGTATTTATATGCAGTAGATTAATCAGTATATGCGATAGATAAGTCATTGTATGTAGTAGATAAACCATTATATGCTGTCCAGTTATTACTATATTCAGTAGTTTATCTAATATATATGAGGTCCTTTGAACATTCTATGAAGTAGGTTTGTATTTATATGCAGTGCTTCTGTTGACTTTATGTATGGTATATATTTTAATATACGTGGTGGATACGACTTTATATTCGGTGGTTTCAATTGCATTATATTCGGTACAAACGGCTTTATACGTGGTGCATTTCTTATGATATGAAGTCCTTTTTCTGTTATATGCTGTGTTTTTTTCATTATGATGATGATGATGAGTTCAATCAATTTTCATATGTTACGATTTTATAGATTGCTTCACTGCGCATTTCCCGTTTCACTCAAACAAGCAACAGTCACCGGCCGATTTTTAAAACGGTAAATACGTAATAATACGTAAAGCGCATTTCAATCACGATGATGACCAAACGTCTGATCTACGTTCTATAAAAAGATCTAGAAAAACAAAAATAATGTAATAACAAAACCCTCCGAACCCCACCACCTTCCCCACCCATTCCATTTTTTGTGCTCTTTTAGATTTTTTAGAATGTTCGTACCTGTGAAAATGTTGTAGGATAGAAGTAATAACTGGGAGAGTACACGTAAAAGCAAGTACGCACTTATAATTTATTTCACTCACCTGGTGGCGATGGGGTTGTGGCAGCAACGGGAGTACCCAGGGAAATAGAGAAATGTTTCATTTCTACCCTAGGAGCAACATTTTACAGGGTAGACCCCAATGTTGGTACTGTACCGGTTCTGTCTTAAGTCAGTACCCCGGTGTAATAACTAAAAACAATGGAGCTTACAGTTTGCTGAGGCACTATGAGAAAATGATGTAAATGTAACAATTAAAGTTACCGGGTATCTGCCATTTGCTTGGATGGTGAAGGTTACATCCACATTTGCTTTTTGACACGTTGTGATGTATTACCCAAGAAACAACTATAAGCGAAGTTTGAAAGGTTTAATGCATAAAGTTTGAGAGAAAGTGACCTAAACGCAAATGTTGAAGGTAAACATTATTAAGTTACCTGTAAATTGCTTGGAGGGTCGAGGTCACATGCACATTTCTTTGTCAAGTTGCAATGTACCACTTGAAAGGTCTTACTGCATACAGTTTTTTGAAAAAGTGAGCTAAACGCAAAAGTTGAAGGTAAAAATTATAAGGTTATCTGCCCTTTGCTTGGAGGGTCAAGGTCGCATCTACATTTGCTTTGTCACGTTGCGATGTATCACCCAAGTTACAACTAAAAACAAAGTTTGAAAGGTGTAGTGCATACAGTTTGCAAGAAAGTGACCTAAACGCAAAATAATGTTGAAGGTATTATAAGGTTATCTGCCCCTTTATTGGAGGGTTAAGGTCACATCCACATTTGCTTCGTCACTTTGCAATGTACCACTCAATATACAGCTGTAAGCTACATTTGAAAGGTCTAGTGCATACAGTTCGTGATAAAGTGACCTCAACGCAAAAGTTGATGGTAAAACTTATTAAGTTATCTGCCCCTTGCTTGGAGGGTCAAGGTCACATCCACATTTGCTTTGTCACGTTGCAATATACCACCCAAGATACAACTATAAGCAAAGTTTGAAAGGTCTAGTGCATACAGTTTGTGAAAAAGTGACCTAAACGCAAAAGTTGAACGTAAAAACATACAAAACATGGTTATTCACTTTATATTTCACAGAAAAAAATATGCGGAAGTATTTTATGTTAATAGCTGTAAAGATAATCAAATGGCAAAACAGGTTTCAAAATGTACGGTCGAATTTAAAGAAGCACAAAACACCCCCATTCTATTGTAAAAGTTACATAAAAGAAATGTCATTGTAATAGTTATAACTGACAAGGTATTCAGAATAAAGTTAATTGGTTAAAATAATGAAATTGGAAATATTTATAATGTATAGTAACATCTGTCATTTACATCAAAAGGAAATGTTTTTGTGAAGAAAACAACTTCAATTTACCCCACCCACTTTATATTGTAATTCTAGTATAATTTGATGTTTAATTGTGCTTAAAGATGTTAAAAAATAAAAATAAGAATCAATTGCATCTGTAATTAAATTTGTTTAACAGAAGAATATAAATCAAATGAATCAGTGATACACATTTACACTTACTTGAGCTTCCCCATTATAAATTGGGTGGGTGGGGGTAGTTCCACAGCTAGGTAAAATTACTTTTTTGAACAGCCAATATGTTTATATAGAATAAATACATATTATATTGTTAATCATGTTCTACCTAGAATAAATATATAAATCAAATAAACCACTTATGTACATGTATACACTGGAATGATTCTATATAAATATTATTGTGTAAATATGGAAATTGGTAGTGTCGTGCCATCATCAATATATCCATGTTACCAAAAGCAAATATCCCAAAATGGTTTTATTAAAGTATTCCTTTTATTTTCACAGGTTCTTAATTTCCACAATACTATTTATAAAGAAATTGTAAGAAATCTGACATTTTACACTTCAACACTAATCATATATCCACAGCTGCTTATAAATGAAGACATAATTTTTGAGGAAAGTTGGTATTTTACCCCTATACATGTACACTTATAAAACACATTTGAAATCTAGTAAAGCTGTAATATCACTAAGTAATGAAATTTAGAATTTATTGTCATGCATTTTTAATTTCCATTTACCTGAACATTTACTCAGAACATGATAATAGTTTCCATTTGACACTAAAACTGATATCAATGTTTACCTTTGTCCGTTTGAATAATTTTTGATCTTAATCCTAAGTGGGTGGGACAATTTGATATGCAAATTTAACAAAGAAAAGTCATTAATTGACCATAAAACAGAATAGTATTTAATAAACTGAACATACTTTTATCTGTTGTTAGAACATTTCATCACTGAGATACGAAAAAATACTACAAGTGTGATATATGTCAAAGTAATATCTTATAAATGCCAAAATATCACTTAATATTGCACTCATTTTAGAATTCAATGGGTTCTTTTATCCATCGCTTACTTAAAAAATGTATTACAAACACTTGAATTCTTGTTATTTTCTTTTAGTATATATGTTATTGTCTCAAAATAACACATATGTGTATTGCTTATGTAACAAACAGAAAATATGTAAGTTAAATATAAAGTCTCTAAAAGTGGGTGGGGTAAATTTACATGTAAAATTCAGATTTTTGGCTAAAAAGAAGAAAACAAGGTCAATTAAACTGATTGTACTTGTCATATTTCGGGGCTGTTAACTGTTTTACATAATTATTAATAGTGAAAATACATAAAATATTAAAAAAAACTTTTTGAGTGACATTTTATGACATTCTGTGATTTTCATTTTTTTCAAGTGGTTATGTTTAAAAACGCATTAAAATCATGTAAAGCTGTAACTTTGAAATTGCTATAATGCTTTTTCCTTACCTCCATAAAATTGCCCCCAAATTGACAATAGTAAGAATTTGCCCACCAAAATGGTACCGGATTGTCAATTTTGGGGTTCTGGCCCAAGGTCTATTTGTTGGTGGTGAGAGATCTTCCTCTACCATCTGACTTTACTTACTAAGTCTTCACGACAGTGATTCACGACATTGATTTATTTTTTAACTATTTAAAAATAATGCAATATCATTCACCACTGACATTGCATGAACAATGATGGCTAAGTCAAGAGAACCAAACATTACAGATTTCTGAGAAATACACGAACCCTAAATAATCTCGGATTCTGATGGTTGAAAAGACGACAAACCGGCTGAACAAAAGGACGACAGAAAGAAAGAATGAACGAAAATACGATCTTTTAGAAGCAAAAGAATGAAATGACCCACCCGAAATAACGATAAGAAGACAATATAACATGTCGTCCTTCCACGGTTTAATTGCCGCCCTTTTCGTTGTGTCAATCGATCTCTCGTCTTTTCGCGCTGAATCTGTCGTCTTTTCGTTCTCTCGTGCCATCGTATTTTCGTTCTGTTGTCTGTTCGCGGAAAAATAACGAAAAGACAACGTGGCAAAATTCGGTTTCCACTACCGGATTTTTTGATACATTTAGTTCGTAAATATGGAATTCATTTATTTTAGTTAATAAATAAACAAAAATCAGTAGGCGTTCTTAATAACATTTACAATAAGCGTCAAGTTTCATCTATACGTATATAGGACTTGTCCACACTATACACAAGCTTAATGGTACTTTCTATTTATGTTCTTTCTTGTATCAAGTCACTGAGTACTTACTTTAACCGCCACGGCAATTTGCCACTGACCGTTACAAGGCGGTAGCCATATTGTATATTATAATTTTATATATGTTTGGTTATCTCGTACTTCGCTCTTTGTTTCCTTGTAATTGTTCTTTGTTTTGAATGGGTGTTTTTGGTGGAATGTGTTCCGTGAAATTTACATTTCCTACTTGAAACATTTGTCCTTGGTTTAAACATATTTTATTTCACATGTTTTTACAACATAAATATTTGTACGCAATATAAGAAACAGGATTAAAACAACGAAAGTAAGATACTTGTCCTTAAAGAAGGTATCAATAATAAATTATGTGTCGTGCCTTTACAGGAGTTCAGTGTAAGCGATGTCGGAAGAACGACGACATAGGATGGAGAGAAGGGAACATTTATCAGTGTGACGACCCGTTTTACCCAGAATGCTGCGAACAGGACAGGAAATTCACTTGTTGTGAAATAAACAAAGTTAAAAATGTGTAAATGTTTACTTTCGTGCAATATCTTAAGTAATGATCTTCATCAGCTTTTTGTACTATTGTTTGATAAGGAAAAGACGTATAGCGTTGTTTTTTTTAATTCCATTAATATTAAATGCTATAGATAATTCTAAACTCTGATTTTGGGGGGCCTCAAGGATGTATCAATTAATATATATAATTTAAAATTGCTCCAAAATGGACTTTGAACTCATCACATGAAGATTTGTTGCTAGGAAAAATACATACAGAACCGGTGGCATTAATATTGTAGCCATTATATAAAGGATGAACCTCCCCGATAATATCGGACACCAATTTGTCGGTAGCAATATCGTCATCATCGCGGCACAAGAGGTCGCGATTTTGTCTCTCTTTTTCTTCTTTTATTTTCTTTTTTTTTTTGAAACAGGGAAAAAAGGTTAGGTTCGGGACAAAATATAGGGTCGGTCGGGAACTTGAAACACGACTATTTCTTGGCCTTATCAAATAAAGGCATATTAAAATACGTAAACAAGGACAGGTGACGACAGGGTTTTATAAGCAATTCATTATATCGAAAAAAGCACAATGACCTTTTTCATATGTTTTATTATAAATAAACAACAGCCTAAGTGTGTTTGAATCGTTTCATTAAGATTATATTTAACGACTGTCTATGATCGTCTATCATCCATTTCCCTAGCAGGTCAGACTATTTCTTCAAATGTCGAAACTTCAAACACATTTATTAGGTTATCCACAAATATTTGTTTATTGCATGTTAATGATTGTTTAGTGTTGTAATGCATGACAGTGTTCAACAGCAGCCTGCATTGTTAATTTCTATAATGCCAACTTGATTCAAACGTGACTGATCATACATAATGATTTAATTTCCTTTCTCTTCGCTGTATAGAGTATTAAATGTTACTCGTTTAAATAATCGATGGGGAAGTTAAGCTGATGTTATACGATATTTTACAAGAAGAAACGGAAATTAACTTTCAGGTACCGGCGCCATTTGACATATCCCTATGTTGTCCGACAAAATAAATTTCGACTTAGAATAAGATGTAGATTATATCAGGCACAAACGATTATTGGTTCAGGGTTATGTGTAGAAGATTTCACCGTACCGTTTATGGGTTCAAATTCCCCAGTTCGACAGTCGTTCGAATGATATCAGAGTACGCAACTGCCACATTGTCGGAACCAATCAGACTTACGAGGGTGCTTCAACAAGTTCTGTCACTAGGCATATATCCTTTGAACTGGTTATTACACTAAAATAAAGTAGTGTATTTATAGTACTGCTGGGTTCGCTCTCTTAAATTCCACAATAAAAATGAAAAAATTCCGGTCATGTATACCCCTGAATTATCTCCCCCTACCACACCTTTTGGATACTGGCATCTCTGAAAATGTCCTTGTTACAAAACGTTGTAAAAATTATTTGAATAAATCTATGCTTTCAAATTTTCTTGTGCGCCATCTGTTGTTATTCGCCCATAATCCATGAAAATGATTGTCGAGAATTCGGAAAGTTCTTTCTGCAAAACAGATGTGAGTGAATGCATATCCCTTAATTTTAGCAGAAATAACACTGATTTTCTTTATTTGGTTTACGGAAATGTTATAATATCTTTTAAATATCGTAATTATTCTCATAGTATTAATATGTTTTCATATATTTTTTTAGAAATCCTAGCCCTTCAGTGTTTAAATTTCATATTCAACACATTATTGTAGAATTTTGTACAATGTTTAGTGAAAATATTGATCATCCAAAAACGCTATTTCAGACGACTGCCCTTTCATTTAATGTCCATTTATCATTAAATTAATTGTACACGTTAGCTTAAAATATTAATTTCTAAGACAATGCCTTTTCATCTACCATGCTTAAATTCTGAATCTTGTAATGCACAGATATAACTGGTAATGTATGAGAAATTTCAAAGGTCTTCGACAAGTACTTAAAGAGAAACAGGCATTTAAAAAAGTAACAATTAACATACCTGAAAAAACTCGAGACGAAAATGACTCAGTATGTATAAGTGACGTGTATTAAATGTTCCATAACTTTCGTCACACAAAAGATACATTTATTTTACCATCAATGGAATGGTATTGAAACACTCTTTCATTTGGTACCAAACATCAACACTCACAATGAGCACATAATTGTTAAAGCGCGTAAGTGACAGAACTTATTGAATGACCCTCGTATTCCGTAGTAGTTTCGTATACTTTTTTTTTTAAAATATCTTAACATTGTATCGTTTAAAACTGTTGCCTCACATAAAGTCTCGAACCCTGAACCTTTGGTTCAGTAAACACATTGTTTATGTGCCGAATTATTTATATGCCAAAGGCGCAGTTGGGTTGTTGCACCGCATATTCGTATTAAATAGTATATAATAAATGCCACGATCTGCAATCTGATTGGTTCCCATAGTTTGGCATGTGAGCGATCTCATATATAAAAAGTTTGAAAGGAGAAATTTAGAAATCGTCAAAAACGAAAGATACAAACATAATACAGTCTCGGTTGGATTGAGATTGTACATGCGTACAACTCGTGTGTTCCGAATGGTCAGAATAATTGCATAACACAAATACGTTCTATAAACCATTAAACCAATACTTTATACTCATTTATTACTTGGTAAATGTTCGTGATCTAACTCATGCAACTATTATTTCATTGCATTTTAGGCGAGAACAACTGCAGTTGTGGGGCACCGTTCTGTTTTTCGTACTAGCCATAGTATGTGTATTTGCCTACTTTAACAGAGATTCGACTGAATACTGCACCACTGGCTTCTCTCTATGTGGATGTTGTAGCAGAATATTCGACCGATTTCATAACAGGTATGTAAACTATTTAACCACTTTTTCCATATTTATATTCTACAAATGTTTCTGCATACGCTTTATTTTATCGCTCTGCGCATGCATGTTTTTCACTGTTCGGTCAATGTATTATCATTGAAGAGTAATATGCTTGTATTAACTAGATTTAGAACAGATATATCTGTATTTATATTTGAGAATTGAAAGGGAAGATTCACATGTTATTTACGTCTCACATTTATATCTTATGCAAATTATAAACACGCAAAATCTCCTTTTCGCTGCTACCATAGAAAATAGTCAAAAAAATATTTAATAAAAGTAAATGAAGATATAGATAAGACTGCTGAAGTAGACAGCGGTCTGTTTTTGCGGAAAGTGAACGCGCGCAGAAAAACAGCTTGCAATAGCGTCGGTAGCGAGATTACATTACATTTCATGATGCTACCCACAGAGATCCAAAGGAGGTGACGCATAAATGGGGGGAATATGTTGAGAAAATGTATTCCGATGTAGATAAACCTCAATTTGATAATCAATTTGCTGAGTTGGTTAACTCCGAAATAGAAACGATAAAATGCATAACTGATGAACGGTTTAATACAAATATTACAGTGGACTTAATAAAATACACATATACATAAGTCAGTAAAGGGAAAGCATGCTCATGTGATGGAGTTTATTCCGAGCACTAGCTATTTGGTGGTGAAAAACTATACAATAAGTCTTTCTTTCCTATTTACCGACATGAATAATAGATGTTTCATCCGGGTAGATATGAAAAAGGGTATAATAATTTCCATATTCAAGGCAGGGAAGAAATACAAGGACGATCTGGATGACTTCATTTATATTACGTGAAATAATTTACTTCAGTAAAGAAAATAAAATAAAATTGTTTGTTGCGTTTAATGATGTAAGGCAAGCTTTTGATAGACTATGGCATAAATACCTCTTTTATAAATTACATAAAATGGGTCTTAATATCAAATTGCTAAAGATAATCATGGATATGCACACATCCATGACAAGCTGTGTATTGTATAAGGGGTACAGATCGGAGTGGTTCTGTATTAAACAAGGTAAACGGCAAGGTTGGAAAATCTCTCCCTTTATGTGCTTATGCTTCATAAATGAATTGATGAATATCCTGTCTGCTAGCACTAGCGGTTATCGTACAGGTGATACAATTTTCTGTTGTCCAACTTCCGCGGATGATATGATTTTGGTATCACTTTCTAAAAAAGGTCTTGATAATATGTTGGCCATTTGTGACAATTATGCGAAGAAGTGGCGATTTGAATATAATGCATCAAAATGTGGAGTTATTGTTTTCAATGAAAAGAAACGGGAATATACAAGCTCTAACCGATTGTGGTATATAAGTAGTAACGAACTAAAACAAAAAGTGCTAAATTATACACATCTCGGTATAGTTGTTGATAAATATCTTACTATAAGTAAATATGTTGATGAATCTTGTAAAAAAATCAAAAGTAAATGTTTTGGTCTAATAAACAGTGGTCTGATACAGGATCACGGATTTTATCCACTGACATGCAGGACTATATATAATTGCATTGTCTTACCCAAGGCTTTTTTTGGTTGCGAAGCCTGGACCAGCCTGACAAATTCAGATTTATTATCGTTTGAGCGAGCTCATCGTTTTTGCATAAAATTTAGTCAATCATTGCCTAAAAGAACTAGAACCGACGTGGCATTATCCCTATTCAATTCAATGCCAATCGAATACGAAATAGATAAGAAAAAGCTGCAACTTCTTGGCCAATTATGTCGTCTTAGTGCTCGTTGTGCAACAAAGGATATATTTATTTTACGTCTCATCTCTTTCGGAATCAATGGACATCATTCAAATCGGTTGTATTATCATGGCGATTCTTTTTAAATACCACCTCACATATGTAATAAATAAATACTTCGAAAATGGAAGTTTTCTAGATTAGTAATCAATGGGATATTAGAACGACTGAAACATCATTTATTAGATTCAAATCGATCCAACCGACATTTGCAGTATGTGAATTATGGCTTCTTAGTAAACAATAGCACAGTTCAAATGTTGTATTTCAATAATAGCTCAACTGGCTCAAGAAGAGATGGAACATCAGTGTGAACTATGTGACACATAATATTATCTTAAGGTAGACCATGTTCTCGGCAGCAGTGTGTTTTTAAATGATATTAGAAGAAAGTTTTGGTATAGCTTCAAAACAAATTTCGTTATTGATATTTATAGATGTTGTACGTCTTAATTCAAATGAAAAAAGTACATATATTACTCGGTGCACGCGATTTTAATCTGCAAAACATGTTGTATACTGTAAGTAATTTGGAATACTTTAGGCTGAACACTGTTTACTTTGTTTATAATATAAGGACGTATTGTAGTTCGGCTTGCTCCATTATTCCATTATGTTTATTTCGCTCTTCGGGGCATTTAATTTTATTAGATACTGGGACCATACGCCGTACGACATGGAGAAGCAATACACTCCATGTCCACCGCCATGTGCATGCCATCTTCGGGATGGTTAAAATGTTGTGCTGTTGACTTTATTAATATTGAGTTCTGCTCAACCCGGGGCTAGAGGGCGTGAGCGGTAGCTAGCATATTTCACTACCGCTCATGAACAGTCTCAATCAAACCGAGACTGCAATATTTCGTATGTGTCGTGCTCGGCCGTTTCCAAAGGTCCATTATCATACTCTTTTTTATAGCACAGTGGCGTTGCTTGTGCAGTGTGGCGGCAGTAAAACGTCTCCCCGCGCTTGCAATCAGTACTGTTATTCATTCGATCTTTGGAGATCGTTGAGCCCGATACTTATATTTAGTTATCGGTGGTACATTTTCAATTTCTTTTGTTTTCTTACTTAATTTTTGATTCGGTGGTTCCACTACTCCGGCCGATAAAAGGCTCTGGGTATTGTTTAACCACTCATAGGATATGTTGTCTGCTTTTTATACGCAGGCTTCATAACATCTGCTCCCAACTAAATTCCATTATGTTTATTTCGCTCTTCGGGGCATTTAATTTTATTAGATACTGGGACCATACGCCGTACGACATGGAGAAGCAATACACTCCATGTCCACCGCCATATGCATGCCATCTTCGGGATGGTTAAAATGTTGAGCTGTTGATTTTATTAATATTGAGTTCTGCTCAACCCGGGGCTAGAGGGCGTGAGCGGTAGCTAGCATATTTCACTACCGCTCATGAACAATCAAACCGAGACTGCAATATTTCGTATGTGTCGTGCTCGGCCGTTTCCAAAGGTCCATTATCATACTCTTTTTTATTGAATCATATTAAATCATCTCGTTTTTCTTGGATAGAGACACGTTAGAAAGAGCATGTGAGTGTGAGGCGTGTTTGTAAACTTGTTTGCGTATTAATCATGATGATAAAAAGCATATTGACCATTGACTTAGAAAGTTTTTTGGTGAGGAATGCAAGCGGACCGTCAGTAAAGTGTTTTTATTTATTGGGACTGCGTGTCTTGTAGTTTGACTGTCAGTGAAGTGTTTTCATTTACTGTGTTAAAACTAGTCTTCACTCAAAAACGGGTATCTATGTCATTGTTTATTTAAAATCTGTGGTAGACAAACTAAGTTAAAGTAGTCAGCACTTGAATTGCAACTATCAATAACTATTAAAAATCCGTGCTGGATTAATACGCATGTAATGTATATCTGTACTAATATTCACATTATATGATATATGTTTATCATACGGATAACAAGCGGTTTTATTTGGCTCATGTGAATATAATATGAAATGTGTTAAGGCAATTGGGATGAATTGTAATTGCTTTATGAAAGGACGTGTTATATATATATGCCTTCTCATTGTATCAGCTCAGTTAAGATAAACTGCATATTAGGACATGTATTGTTTGTAATACCTACACTGTTGTCATTTGCATTTTGTAACTATCCGTAGTTTGTAAAGGCATCCTATTTTGCCTGGGTAGAACCAGTACTGTATTCCTCCCGCCATCCGTAAGAATCAACACTTTCTAACTTGACAAGTCGAGCTCCCAGTGGGATTCGAACCCGCAATGGTGAGTTTCGAAAACGTTTTAGAAACAACGTCTTTATTATCCCTACCACGGAGGTGAAAGACGAATGGTAATCAAGCATAGTGTGTTGATGTCAGTGATCATGGAATAGTTTTAATGACACTCTTGTATGACCAGCGCTTACTTTACCTAGTTCTAAAACAATTGAGTGTGCTTAGCGATAAATATTTTAATATGATGATTAATTAAGGGAAGCACACTTATTATGCTATAGGAAAAAACACTGATGCAATCTAAAATAGTGTTTAAAACAGTAAACATTTCTAAGCGGATATGTACATGTCAACTTTATCCAAAATGTTAAAAAAAAATAGAAATACGAACAAACATAATTGTTATGTACCTTCGCACGTACGCACGCAAGCACGCACGCATATACTATAAGTTAGTACGTACGTTCTCAGGCACACACAAGCACGCACGCACGCACGCACGCACGCACACACACACACACACACACGCACATATATACCCACTGTATAATTTATATTACGTTTATTTTTTTTATTTTTTTTTTCAGGAAATTGAAGCATGATGCAGATAGCTATATCTACAACCGCTATCCAGATAAAGCGCGAATAATCTAACTATGATTACACTATTATTATATGTATACTAAAGGAAAGAAGACATTTTCGCTATATATTTTAAGTAAAATATGCTGCAGTAAATCTAATGGTATATAGCTACATTAGACTTTTCCTTTCAGAAAAAAAGACTAAAACAACTCACAACATACCAAATATTATCGCTTCAAAAACTTCATTATTTATAGAATGCGTGTTTGCATCAAGCAGGTGAGAAAAATATAGTGTTAAAACTATTTACATATAAGAGATGATATGGTACAAGTAGTAACTATCTCAGAACCGGGAAAAACTGCACTGAAAATAATGCTGTTTTTTTTTCTGATTAAATAAGTACACATCTTTACGGAATAGCAAACAATGACTAAGCGAGCTAAATGCCATGAAAATAAAAGATGAAGTAATGTATTATTAATACAAGTAAGGAAATAACATTGTATGTTGACGCTTTGACACGGTCAGTGGCAAATGGCCGCTGGTTAATTTAATCCTTTTTTCGCATCTAAAGCCTAACGTTTCCGCTGTTGTTATAATTGATGTTGTTAAACATAAAAAACATACGATATCAGTTTGCTTTAGCTGGAGTATGAGCTCAATTACCACACCATCAGATTCTTGTTGGCTTTTGTTTTCAGAAATAAATGAGGCGCGTAACGCTGTTTCTCAATAGAACCGACATCGTTGTCGCCCTAGTTATACTTGTCAAAAGTAATAGTAACAATCACAGTCAATGCATATTTGGAGAACTAACAGTTTGTTACAAACAAATCATTTGTGTTTGTTATGAGGAGTCAAGCACCATAAAATGAAACGTACGTGTCGCCAACTAACAAATTTGATACGAAAATGAAATGGATAATTCGTATAAATCATATAGTGTAGTGATCATTATACAATTTGGAATAGTTGGAATATCAGGTTAAACCTACAGTTCATGAACAGTCTCAACCGAGACTGCAATATTTCGTATTTATCGTGTTCGGCCGTGGATGGATTATCTACACAGTGTTTGATCTAAATTATTGTCCGGGGAGCTTGTTTCAGACAAAAGTTTTTCTGCACTAGCTTGAGCAATTTAAATAACACATACATCAAGTATACATCATTAGAACTGGTCTTTTTAGTGGTAAATAAAATATACTTTTGAAAATCGGTTGAGAAATAAATCTTTTACAGCTCAAATCATGTTTTGATGGGGCTTTTCCCATGTAAATTTCTTGTTGGTGGGACAGCAGAATACTAGGAAATTTCAAATAACTTCAGTTAGCCTTCATAATGTGCTTTAAAACTTTCAACGTGTCTTAATTTACGAATATCCTATAATTTAAAAACATTTTCGGATAAAAATTCTAAAAAAAAATATTTTTTCAATTTGTTCATGCAGTCGAATTTGGCATTGAAAATGCCCCAACAAAAACAGCTTTCGCGAATGATTTCTTTTTTATTTCTCAACCGATTTTGAAAAGTAAGGTGTTTTAGTTACTACTAAAATGTATGTTTCACTGATTTAGGTACTAGATGAATTTTGTCAATATAATCAACATAATGATGAGGTTCAACGTACGCCTTCGTCCAGTATGTTTAAGAGATTTGAGAAATATCCTCGTTATCTAGATTGTGGTTCGCAATTATGTAAGATTATTGAACAGAACAGAAACGAACAACCTTTCCACACCCAATGTACAATTAGTCAAATTATTACACATTCTTAAATACTAACACCATGTCAGTAAATTGTATAATAAAACGATTATGAACTGTATGTATACTCTTGTATCAGTGTTGTGATTTGAGTTAATAAAGTATTGTTCCGTTCTGTAAGCTTATAGACAATATCAAAACGTGAATCTCGTAGTGAACAGAACATGTAGAGCAATTAAAATATCACCACTCAGATAACTGTAATGAAGGATAATGTGCATCCGAATTTCTTAGTTATGATATATTCTGCTTTAAAGCCCAAGGGAATGCAGATTGATTTCCATGAATATCGTCCAAAATTAAATAATCTCACGATGATGGATTGATTGAAAGGCATGAATACGACTTAATCCTTAATATAAATTATTGCTTCAATAACAAAGCCGTGTTCGTAATATCACAACTACGACACTGACATATCATAATATACTATTAAAACATATAACTTACAGCATGTACCTATTTGACAGTAAAATGGATTACATTATACTTTACTTAACTGACATAAAGCAAAATGAAAGATAATAAGTATTCCATGTGATGAACGCCAGGGGGTAATGCTCGGTCCTCAAACTGAACCACAGTAGGTCACACCAATCTTTAGACTGACGACACCATGACATTGATATATTGTTTCGTTAACAGTTATACAAAAAACATTCCGGAATCTTCATTGGATGTATGCAAAGTTGGAGCTTTAAAAACGACAAGCTGTTGATTTCTGACTACTGATTGACGAGCTACGAAATTCGGTTAATTACAACATACTAGTATTAAAAAAATATAAAAAGATCGGATAGGGAAAGTAGCATTCAAGGAGGACAGTCAACCACAAAACACAGAAACAAACACGCAAAAAGACAAACAAGAAGGCAAAAGTAATAATAAATGCAAACGACATCACAAACACAAAAGGGTTGACAATAGGGCTACCGCCTTAGAACGGTCAGTGGCAAAGTAGGCAAAGTAGGCCACTGGGGTTTAAACCAGTTCTAGGGTGCACCAAACCTCACACTTACCCTACTGTCATCCCATTAAAACAGGACAGTGTAAATAAAGAAATCCCCGCCATAATCTAATCTCTAACCAACAAGGCAGCATCAATAGGCAATATAAGTAAAACACAAATATGCTCGTGTAAATATAATACAAAAAATAAACAATAGCCTAGAAAGCCACAATGAAGGTACTCCATGACTTGGCAGAAGCCTGAGCAACAAGAGAATAAACCATGACGGGCACGACAAGAAAGATCATAGACAAACATCAAACACCACTGGCTTTATGTAGGCGTCATCATAGGGTCCACAGCCTGTCCGGTCATCGTACAATTAAAGAGGAAAGCATAGTGGCGAACTGTAAAAGGGTCCACCACCAAGCATGCAGTACGTTGCAAAATGATAGGGTCATAACCTCTTTTGATAAACTTTTTAACAAGTTTAACAAAGACAGTATGAAAGTGAGCATGACCAAGAATCTTACGAAGTTTATAAATCACATCACCATAGAAGTCAGATTGTGATAGTCCTTGTCGCAGAAGAGTCCTTAAATTACTTTTATATTTGGAAAGAAGATCAGGGTTACGATGATAAAATTTTGCAAAGGTTTTTACGAAATTTATGGTAACGTTAACCCTGATTGAGTAGCTAATTAAGAGAATAAAGCAGCAGACTCGGTTTTATTGAGTCTGTTCATGAGAAGTAATGATAGAAAAACCCTTAAAAACTGCCAAGGCGTATTGTTATTTTCATTTATGAAAATAATGTAACCAATAAACTACTAATTAATACTTGATCACTTTCCCTTTCTGAATTTCTAATTAGTATTATCAAAGATCAGTAAGGAATACTATTTTGAAATCTGACGAATGGTGTCTAATATTAGATCACTAAAGAATAAAGAAAACTATGTTAAATTGGGCCAAAATGACGATGAGCACAACACCTTCAACATGGTGTAGGTAAATCGTGTGTTTAATGATAAAACTGAATCTAATAAATACTGATAAAGGTGATCCTTTGGGAGCAACAAACACAATTAAGAGATTAAAGCAGCAGACTCGGTTTTATTGAGTCTGTTCATGAGAAGTAATGAAAGAAAAACCCTTAAAAACTGCCAAGGCTTATTGTTATTTTCAATTATGAAAATAATGTAACCAATAAACTACATATTAATACTTGATCACTTTCCCTTTCTGAATTTCTAATTAGTACTATCAAAGATCAGTAAGGAATACTATTTTGAAATCTGACAAATTGTGTCTAATATTAGATCACTAAAAAATAAAGAAAACTATGTTAAAATGGGCCAAAATGACGATGGGCACAACACCTTCAACATGGTGTAGGTAAATCGTGTCTTTAATGATAAAACTGAATCTAATAAATAATGATAAAGGAGATCCTTTGGGAGCAACAAACACAATTAAAGACATTTTCTATAGTTTTTTCTACATAACAGATTTTCTTTAAACTTTTTATACAGTAAGTCTGTTATATGTATAGACAGAAAATGCAAAAATAATGGTAAGTCACCATGCTTGTTAAAATTTTAAAAAATAATTTGTAATGCCACCGTCATGTCAATCTGTCCAAAAAGTTGAACAAGTCCATAAAATAGCTAAATAATATATTTTTGAAGTCTAATCATTTATTCATTGGTCACAATTCTGCTAAAATTGTATTAAAGTAAAGAACATTTAATTACAATAACATTTAAAGCTCATCTTTATGAAAGCCTATATTTTTTTACAAAATCTGTTGAGACCATTACCACAATGTATGCACAAATTAGCCCATAATGATACAATTTCCTTTTTTTTTTTGTATGTTCCAAATAACAGAATTTATTTAAACTTTCTAAGCACATAATTTAACATATATAAAAACAAAATGTGCAATAAAAATGATAGGTCCCCATGCTTGTTTAGAAAAAGAATTTGAAACCCTACCCCTATGCTAAAAGGCTAAGTTTTGTATGAAATTATATAGAAATGGTATATTTTCCTTTTTTGTTATGTTCCTAATAACAGAATTTGTTCAAACTTCCTAGGCACTTATTTGAACATATATTTAGACAATATATTCAATTAAATTTATAGGTCACCATGCATATTGAGATTTAATATTGGTTTTTGGAACCGTACCATTATGCTTAATTTTTTTAATTTTGTTGGAATTTTTACAAAATGCTATATTTTTCCTATTTTATGTATCTAATAATAGGCCTTTATTTAAATAAAGACAATAAAAATAAAATTAAAAAAAAAAAAATTAAATAAAATAAAAAAAAATTAAAAAAAATTAAAAAAAAAATAAAAAAATAAAAAAAAAGACAAAAAATAGAACTAGACATCAAAAGCAACATTTCAGTAAATTTTTAGGAAAATCCATCCAATAGTTTAGAAGCAAAGTCGCCCAAAAAAGCTGCGCATGGAAAACTACAGCAAATGCCTTTAAGAGAATAAAGCAGCAGACTCGGTTTTATTAAATCTGTTTATAATCCCTGTTGGATGAAAACATAACAATATTGATCGGATGTAGGGTAGATTTACGGTTATCACACGGCACAGACAATACTGTTGTGACAATACAAGTAGGTAAACAAATCGAACAAGAAATGTCACATTCACAGAACGTCGATTATATCGAATAGGTACCCTATTTTATAATGATCGATACAGCATAACAACAGATTCGTGGACATTGAACGTTATACTATAAGACAATTGCTGAATTTTATCTATTTAACAGTTACTTAATAATATATAGTGTTTTATTGGAGATAGATAAAAAAAAATTCTTCTCCACCTTTTAATCACCATTTCGGTGATTCTTTTGTGCAGAAGAAAAAGCATTATTACCTACAATGGTGATCCTTTTGTGCAGAAAAAAAAGTATTATTTATCTCCAATAAAACGCTAATATATTATTAATTCAAATAAAACAATGTTCTTTGAAGTCATAAATTTAATGTTGATAGCGACATAAGAAGTTTGTGATCCATGAAAAGGCACAGTGGCGGTGACAAAAGAAAGTAGACATAAAAGTCAAACTTGAGTAGTATAGAGAGTGACCGTACCAGCGCAGTTTCCTCTAGCGGGTCCCCAACACCCAAGCAATTCAATTCACGGCTCTAAACCCAAGCACACCATCGTTAACACAAACTGATAAAAACAACTTTTAGTCAGTCTTAAATAACGATGATAAGCTTGTCGTTAAAAGCCCTTTAGCATATTTTCAATTGCTTGAGTAAACCCGCTCGGGAAAACAACGCAGGTACAGTCACTCTCTATACTACTCATACCCTGTCTTTCTAAACTACTGATAAAATTATTTGATATCTTATTCCAATCACTTTATTTTTTTTGCAAAATCCACGTGCCATGCTCTTTACATTAACGGCTGTACGACTTCTTTTTAAGCTGTGCACACTGCTGTGCACAGCCGTTAATATGATTAACCTGGTTTCAATTAGGTAATCTGCGCTTGCGCTCATCCCACAATCCATTTAACTTTTTTCAATAGGCTGGCTCACTCCATAGGCATCACCAGAACTCCATTTGGCATATCTCTACCGAAACGAAACGCACAGATACGCCTGAAGTTTGGCAAGGTCTGTTACCAGCAAACACATTTTAGGGAAGAATTCTTTAGCAGCTGCATCCTAATATTAGTTTGCTAGTAACGGAATTGCATAGACACCATCTACTGGGCGCCATGATTGCGAGACTACAACAAGTTAACAAATAACTGTCCTTTTCAACAAGATAACTGGCACTTGCAGACACATAACCAATGATACTATATACTGATCGCCTTTATATACTATACAACCAGCTGCAGGACTTTATAAAGGGTTTTCAAATTTGTATAAATAACAAATTTAGTAACTCTAATTAGCATTGTGTTGTGATAAAATACGGTAAATCAATCGTGTTTGTAATAATATCATTAATATTCGCTTGAATATTTGTAAAGGTACTTTTAAATATTAATTAAAGCACTAATTTATCATAAAACGTTCTTTTAAGCGCCATATTGGAAAATATAAAGAGAGATAACCCCGTATTGATTTAACATCAACTGAAAGTAAGAGTTATTTCCCCTTGACCATAAAATTGAAAAAAAAAATCAAAAATAAATCTAAATTCTTAAAAAAAATCAAAAAATCAAAAAGAAAATCTAAGTTTAAAAAAAATAAAAATGAGAAAGCCAATATGAAAGTACGAGTTATTGTTCTTTGGACGTTCATATCTTTAACGCACTTTTTTGTCTTGAATGTTCTTAAACGGTATCCAACTATTGAAATCCTCATTGAAACCGTTCCACTGATCTAACGCTAAAAAAAAATGTATAATCACGTCGTATAACCTCAATTCTAAATACTTCTTGGTCAGTTTTTATCATTTCAAATTCGTAAAAGTTTCCGTCAATCTTTTGATTGTTTAAGTATTTTATTTGGTATGTCACGGGATTTGTGTTTTGAATTTCATCAATAACAAATATTTCTACCGTCCAGTCCTTTCTCAAAAAATATTTAATATTTACTGATTCTAACCTTGTCTCCTATTTTGAACTTTGGCAAAGCTTTATTAATTTTCATCTTTCCTTACAAACTGAAATACACCTGTCCTATATTCGTTGCATTACTTCAATCGGTGTCGTTTTAATACTATGATGTTTTGTATTATTATACTTATTAACCATCGCCTGTAGCACATCTAAATATATATTTGAATTATTTGCTGTGAAATATGTCCACATCTTCTCTTTTAATGTTCTATTAAACCGTTCGATGACTACAGCTTTTCCGAAATTAAACGTGTGATACATTTTAATATCATTATCATCAAGAAATTGCTTGAAAGTTTTATTATAAAATTCTACACCCCGGTCAACCCAAAAAAAATTGCATTGTCTCCCAGTACTCATAATCTTTTGAAAAGCTTTAGTAATTTCTATAACAGTTTTATTTAAAACAGGCACAACCCAGGCAAATTTAATAAATACTTCAATAACAGTAGGCAAGTATTTTACACCTTTATTATGTTTTGAAACATTAAAGTGGAAAGAATTAGCAGATAAAAAGCAAAAATCAATGAAATTGTTAAAGATTTTGAAAATAAAATTATTCAAAAAAGAATAAAAAAAGGAGCTTGTCGCGATTTATATAAAGAAGTATTTAAACCGGTAACTAGCGAAATAAAAGAGCAGTCGGAGCAGTTGGCAACACAGTTAGCTACTCTTCCAGAAGTAAGTCAGTCATTACTTCAATTTTGCCCTTTTTTTCTGGAATTTTATAGCCAAACTGTATATTTTATTGGGCATTGTGCATGTAAATGTGCTCCAAAGCAGCCATCTTGTCTAGTTTCTGCCTCAAAATTGTTGGAATTTAACAGAATGTCTGTTTCTCCATGAAAAATTAAGAAATTTCATACATGAGTGATTTTGATATCTACACCCCCCATTACGTGTATATTTTAGTTTGGTATATAAAAGGCAATGTTTGAAAACTTTACTTGATGGAAATATACCAAACGGTTCATTTATGTTGGCATTTTTTCTAGTTTTGTATAACGCGTCTTAAAATCCTTGATTTCTATTAGCCGAATGATTCTTTGCATGCAGGAATTGAACTGAAAAGATAATAGGTCCTTGCAAAAGCATCCGATTTTCCATTCGGTCAAACTTATTGGTCAGTTTGATGTATTCGATAAATATTTTTTGACAAATGTCGCGACTCATTTATGTGTCAGACCAGTCAGGAAGTACTTCCGGGTTGAGATATTTCCAATTACACAGCTGATGCAACAGACTGCTGAGCTCCACAGCGTTTAACTATAAGGCTTGTTTGAGTGAAACTGGTCAAGGGCAGTGATGCGACCCATTTCGACCATGGACGGGTCCGCTTTTTGTATAGATGTCAATGTTATTGACATTACAAGATGAGGGGTCAAGGCTTATTCTGTTATGCTGTTATTGGGGAAAAGTATAATGTATATATGTTGTTATGTTAACAGTATTGAACATTATTTACTAATATCTGTTACCCACAATCTGTATCGAATAACAAAATAAGGTGTCAGATTGTCTTCTCCACCCCTCACCACACGTATCGCAAATACATCATGTATAGGATTGTTACCAGCAGAGATCTAAGAAGTAAATTAGTTGGTTACGTCTCTGTTACCTTTATTTGAATAGGTTTGAATTGATTTACTGTTGCTCCCCACCCCCACCCACACTCCAACACTCTCCCCCGCACTCTCCCCCACCCCACACCGACCCGTGTCGTAAACATGTCATGTTTGGGATTGTTACCAGTTATTAGTCTTAATCATCTTCGACGCTTGATTGTAAATCTAACATGGTTTATGAAAATACTAAATGCTGATTGGCTACTGAGGAATTTGAAAAAGCTATATAGACCTCTGAGGCTCTGACGTCACGTCCTTCAACCGTTAGAACATCATTATTTTAAACGTCGAAAAACATCCAAAACAACGATTACGTTATTTTAAGGCAACGTTACGTTCAAACAACAAATTGAATTTGTTTGAAACACGATAAAGCTGCATATTTTCTTCCTTTGGTTCTGAGAGATGGACGTACAATGTAAGTTGTGAGAATGCGTTTGTATTATGTTCAATCTCTCGAAAATGTATGTATAAAATTCATAAAAATCCATGTCAGATATAAAAAAATAATTCCAGTGGGTTTATATTGTGTGAGATCAAAACCTGGTGGTTGTGACTTGAAACATATCGAAACCGCGGGCCTACGGCCCTAGGTATCGATGGTCTTCAAGTCCCGCCCACCAGGTTGTCTTGAAAAAAAGCATCGCAGATGATATAGACTAACCTGTTATTTGATTTGATTTATTGTTAACTGTTTTTAATAGTTTTCATTCATTGTTATATGTTATCCTCAAAATCTATCCTGTTATAAGATTCCCCTTTATCCCCACCTCATCAAGCCGTTTTTTTTTAAAATGAAACTTTATTTTATATTCAGACCTTTACATTTGTATTGTGAATATGCCAACTATAGATATTGGTATCTGATGTACATCTGCGATTTTTTACACACAAATATGGTAATCTGATTGACAACAACTTTACTCAGTTATTGTATGGTATAACCCTTGTATTAAGGCCGGAGGGTCTAGTGTGTTTTACAAAAGATGGTTTATAGGAGGAATAATTTTATCAACGACATTTTAAACAAAAATGGAAATTTATTCAAGCGTAGAATTTAATGAACACTATAATATGCAGTGTAATTTTCTTGAATATGAAGGTATTATAACTTCTGTCAGGAATTATTTGGAAAACTGAGCATCTGTAACAGTACAAACCCTGTACGTCCACTAATCCTATCCTTTATTTTAAAAAATGAGAACTGCTGTCGAATCATATATGACATCATGATTAGAAACAATACATATCCCACAGCATTAAGTAAATGGTAAAATGAAGTAGTCTGTGTTTGAAAGATTGTATGCATAGATCATAAAATAACAAAATAGCCTGAGTTACTTTGATTCCAATTAAGAAATTAGAATACTTGGAACAAATAACCTTTTATCCAAAATGAATATTATTAATAACGATATGTGTAGCTTTTGCAATAATGCACCTAAAACTATGCAATATCTGTTTTGGAACTGTGGAACAGTAAACGAATTCTAGTCAAATTTTCCAACTTATATTATAAAAATGCAATACACCATTCTGATAATTCGAAATTTTAACAGAAACGGATATTCTATTTGGAAACAGTAAATTTGACATAGTTTTAAGCAAAATCATCATGCAAGCAAAATTTTACATTTATCAAAACAAGATGCAGTCAAATTGCACAGCTTTTTAAAAACATATATAATATCTTTGTACAAAGTTGAAAAACTTAAAGCATATAAAAACGTAAAAAAACGTTAAAAAAAAGAAAAAAAGAAAAAAAGAAAAAAAGTTGAAACCATGTGGAGTCAATACCTTCCTATCTCTGGAACTTATTTCTGGTTAGTAAGATAAGCTTTGCATGTCCCAGAATGAAACCATGAAGTTAAGTTTATTTGCTAAAAGTTGTTACTGAAAAAATCAAAAGTAAATTATCTCTGTACTCCAGTTACACAGATAGCAAGGTATTGACTCCACATGGTTTCAAACTTAATTATGTTTAAGTATTTATATGCTATAAGTTTGGGAGTACAGAGATAATTTACTTAGTTTAGTTGAGAGAACGTAATACTTTAGAGTACCTCCATGAGGCAGCCTTACTGTATCGTTTTAGAACAAATGTTGTCATGACCTATAAATACGCAAGGTCGTGTCCCATTTGCGGGAATGGGAATTTGAAGCCCATACATAATCATCTCAGGAATGTCCATAAGCTGAACATTGCTCAGAGGTCACCTTGGTTAAGACGGTACAAGTACTCAACTGGCTAGAGGAGTATGGACAAGAACAGTATACATGTGAACCAGAAAACCTAAATAAACAGTACGCATAAAATGTTTTTGCATAAAAACGTTCCACAACATGTCCCTACTTAGAATCCAACTGATGCCACCCTGGCATCCTTGAGCATTTTGAGATATTCAAGATGGCCGACAAAATGGCCGCCAAAAAAGGAAAATCGACGCATCTCATGAACTACATCATATTAGAACAATATTATGCGGTTATTTATTGTGTTTGTTGTTAGAGATAATCTATTAAACATTAAACTTAATATTTAAGGATGAAAATCACATGAAAAATCCAAGATGGCCGACAAAATGGCCGACAAAAAGGTAAAATCGACATATCTCATGAACTACATCATATTATAACAATATTATGCCGGTATTTATTGTAAGATAATCTGTTAAACATTAAACTTATTATTTAAAGATAAAAATCACATGAAAAATCCAAGATGGCCGACAAAATGGCCGCCTAAAATGCAAAATTGATATATCTCATGACTACATGAGATTAGAATAGGATTCTGAAAATATTTATTGTGTTTACTGTTTGAGATAACTTGCTCAACCTTTAAAAGGATAATTTGAAGAAGAAAACACATGTTAACTGTTAATCTACTTCTTTAATTACAATACAATCTGATTTATACTTTCATAATAATGCATTGTATTACATGTACTGCAAAACATGTTTTAAATTGAACGTAAACAATGAAATTATATTACAACAATGTTCCATGTTGATAATACTGCATACTGTGTTCCATGTAAATTATGCTACTGTTTTAATATTGCAGAATACTGAAATATGTATGCAAAGTATTTTCATTATTTTGTATTTAAGCTTCATCGTAACTGTCACATTCTGGTTCACTTTCACCACTATGATCACCAGCCTCTTTAGTGAACCTGTTCTCACAGTTGCACGTTTGGTGACAGTTGCAGAATATGGTGCATGCTAATTGTGCACGATAGCAACCACATCTTGCCGTTCCACATGGTTGGTGAGATGAACACCACATGAGATCATTTTTAGCACACATGCTGGAGCGAGCAGTTTGTCATCAGCACTTTGGACTTTACGTCTTTGCTCCAACCAAAGTCAGTGACATCCAGGTTTGGAGGATCCTTTTCTAATGTATTTTTCCAAATACAGGTTTGAAGATGAGCCCTTTTTACATTTTCTAGGAATGACTCGGCGGCAATGACTGGACAATGTTGGCGGCAATGACTGGAGTTTTGGCATCTTCCTGATGTTCTTTTTCCCCATTTTTGACAATCAGACCTCATACCTTACACTGGACATGATATTGTTTGGTTTTCCGTAACATGCGGCGATGAATGATGTTGCTTCAACATTAACATCATCCATATCTGCATCGATGTTTCCAAGAAAGTCAAGGCGCAATCCCTTCTCCAACTGCTTGACCACTTTTACTTTTCCAATCCCACTTAGTCTGGCGACTGTGTCGCAGCCTGACAGTGCATGCGCTCCCAACAAACTCGGAATTATTGCCATTGTTTTTCTGTGTTGTAGCACCGATGTCCACCAGAGTTCTGTATGCACGTGTGCTTTCCATCAACACTGTACACGATAGGTCCTTTAGCAAATAAACATGCATAAGTAACACAAATACATCAGTGTCGTCACAAATGACCAGTACGCACTTGGCGCCCTCGGTGTTAGCATTAACGACTTGTTGGGGGATTATTACATCGGCTTCCTCGTGGCTGGTTCGCAAATCCACTCGGTCAACTACTACGCTGTGATGTATCTCAACGGGGATCTCTGATGAGCCTGTGATCACCAACTTGTTCTTCACTCCTTGTAGACCTATGGCTCTACATTTGAGATCTTCACAAATGATGTTGATTAACTGGATCTTATTTTCCACGTTGGTGAGTATAATTTGCTGAACTGGGAGTGGTGTAGTGGTGGTCAATTTATGAGCAATTGATTGTGACTACTGGCACGCCCGATTCTTGCAACGCTCTTGATGCTGTATGGATGGTATCGATCAAATATCAGCTATACATCGATGGAATTCATGTGTAATGATACATATCGCCAGAAGCTATTGACGAAATCTTAGACTGTACCATTTGACGGCCAATGGATACACCAAAGAACTGCGCAACCATCAATCACAATGGTGTCTGGCTTCAATGATGTTCTAGCTGACAGGGTGACTTGTAGCTTCCTCTTCAATGTTGATTTGGAAGTGGCTATCCTCATGTTACCATTGCCATCGAACACTGAAGTAGGCACTGGTGCAAGTTCATGGTTGAGTATATATTTCAAGTCAATTGATCTTGATGACAGTAAACCCATAACTCGTCTATATATCAATTCTGTGTCATAGATAGTATCTGCACCACATTTCACACCCTTTTTGTTGACAGCCATAGTCACGACCTTGTTGGACAATGTGTTATTGAAACCCTCTGGCCATGTATTTTCATAATCAACCATTTGTCGCATCCCAAGATTGAAAGCATCATCAGCATTCACAGCATCCGAACTGATTCTTCCAGACACGATGTTTAAAATACCAGTGCTATGTTCCTCAGGATCCATTGGATCTATACATGTATCCAACTTCTGACGGATGTTCTTCCTGTCAACACTATCAGATCTGATGCGAGCGGATGATTCTTCTTTATGTGTACTGACATGAGCGGTTTCTTCATCAACATCTATCATCCGTTTGATGTCTTGGAGAAGGCGGCTGCAGATGTGCAGACTAAACGCCCAACGCTTTAAAGCAGACTCCCTCAGTGTGATGCCAATAATACCCCCAGGGCCATGACCGTAGCGCATAAATGTGGTCTCGATAAACATATCGGACCAGAGGCCATTCCACAATCCGGCATGATGGCGCATCACATGTTCACCTGCAAGAATCCTGGCCTGAACATCTCCAGGAAGACTTTCCATTGACCGCAAGTAATACAAGCCATATCTAGCATAATTTATATGACCAGCAGCGAAGAAATATGGCATCATAGCGGCAACAGCGGAGAGGTGCAGGCCCCATTCCGCCTCTCGTTCAGCTCGGACAAAGAGCATCATGATGAATACCGGCTTTATCAGGCAGTCAAGCCAAAGTCAAGTCGTTCTGCTGTGCTTGGCCTTATCTTCTAAGCATTTTATCAGCTCATCGTAGTTGTTTGCATCCGCAGCTACATTTCTCAGCACCTCTTCAGCTACCATTCTGAGAGCCCTTACGTTTTGTGGGAAGTTCTTCCCCGTCAACATTCGCGCCACACCACCAAATGCTGCCTTCAATATATCTTCAAGGCCACTGTTTGCCATCAGGACTCCCACACAACCAACAAAACTCATCAAAGTATGCATTCCTCCAAGTCTCGGGTAAAAGTTTGGGAAAACGTGAGGTTGTACCCACATGACATTAACCATTATGCGATAAAGCTGTTGGTCGGCGGTAAATACAGTGAATCCTTGTCCACATTTCAGTGTTAGTCATTATCATCAAGTATTTTCTGAAGATTAATGTGAATATCATCTTTCCTAAGTTTGCTTGATTTCATAAAGTTTAATAAACGATCATGGCCAGCTTCTCTGAGTTCTTTTTCGGATTGTCCGCAATTAAATATGTCTGCCAGAAAACACTGAGTCATTTTCAGATGTTAACCTATGAGGTGTATTTTGGTTAGTCTGTTAGTTCAAGGGCGTGTGTACAGTGGTATATTCCAACATGGGTCTCTGTGAATAGTACTTCCTCTGTGTACTGGAAATGAATCACAGTTATAAGTTCATAATTATTACTAATTTAACATCGCAAGTGACATCTTTACCGTGTGCATTGACTGCAATGCTGAAGCATCACGTTAATAATAAAATACAATTTTACATCCGGCTTCTAGTGCCCATCCGGATACTGTTACAGTTTGCAAAAAAAAATCGAACAGCATCTTCCTTGTTAATTATATTTATTTATATATTACTTAAAGTTATCTACGCAGATTCAACATATTCTGTTCCTGCCAGGAGTATTATTTTTAAAACAAAATCACTTTGCAGATTTGATCCACAATGACAATACATGTGTTGCCAAATTGTTCTTCATTTATGCTAGCTTTAGACACAAATACAATCCAATTATGCCAAATGTTATTGATAAAATGAATTCATTGTGCAAAATAATGATGATTATACTTACATATGAACATGATTCAACCAGGATGGGTCTGCTGTAATCAAATACTGAAAAGTGTTTTGATTTTTTTTCCAGACGAAATAATGGCGCAATTGAAACAAAGGGAGAGCACTATACAATGTTCAAATATAGATTTAATTACTTCCCCTTTTATATTATAATTATATTGTCATTGCTTTATTGATGTATTTGTAGTTTCAATTACATACAGAGAAAAAGAATGTGATATATGTTTTGTACCTTAGCATAGAGATAAAAGAAACCAAGTGTATTTAGTCACAGTGCTCTGCACAGTTTTATATTACATGGTTAATTATTATGGCAGGGTTAAGTTATTTAACTGAGTACAAAGGGAAATGTAACTATCTATGGTACAAGTACATTTAATTTGATGTTAGTATGCCTGCATGAGTTTACAAAAACATTTTTTATGCACGGGTGTTTGATGTTTAAATATGAAAAAAGTATTTGGCGGCCATTTTGGCGGCCATTTTGGTTTTTGCAGCCATAGTATGATGCTATTTGCAGTGAGTATATTAAGAATGTTAATAGTTATCTCATCATCAACAATTCCAATTAAAAAAAGACCCATACCCACAAGGTAAAGCAAGTACTGGCATTATATATTTTAGGCGGCCATGTTGGCGGCCATTTTGGATTTCTAGCAATTTGCTCAATGGTGCCAGGGTGGCATCAGGTGGATTCTGGCTTAAGACATGTTGGGGAACCATAATACAACAAAACATTTTATGCGTACTATTTATTTAGGTCATGGCATGAATCGGGGTTTGACATGTAGACGAGCGATCTTGACCTGATGTATAACAACACCTTCGTCCTGTAAATGGTGCTCTTTAGATGTCCCACAGATCGAAGACAGATCGGGATATTAAATGGTTGACAGAATTTTTGACAATAACAAACCCACATTCATTTACTTTCACGTCATAGGACCGGACGAATTTTTCGATTCTCTCGGCAGAAAACCTAGTTACTTCAATTTAGGCTTCGACAGGTTATTAGAGACGACACTTCGGATTCTTGCGGACTTTATTGCGTGTATTACGTAATGAATCTTTACCGTGGAATGACAATGAAAGACATTGTAAAGCCGTTTAACGTGAAAGAACTGGCATGAAACGATAAATATGTGGGAACATTTGCAGAGACGAACGAATAAATTAGCTTTTCTGTATCTTTATTGCATATTATATTATTGTAGTATACAAAATATATGACAATTAAAAAATGTAGAATAAAATATTACTGTCTTTGTTGTTTATTCAAAATGATATCCAATAAATTGATTCAAGAGTCTCCTTCATGAGTGAGTGTTTGCTTGTTTGCTTAGTTGTCTTTAAAATTCGTGTTCCACAGTCGTTTGCAAATCTACACTTGTCCTCACGTGTTTGGCGGCAGACTGATTTATCTCTTGACTGGCGCTGAAGGTCATCCATTCTTGTTATGTTCCGTTTGAATCCCGTGTAGTCCATCAAACGGTGTATACAAGATCCTATGCGCCCCTTGTTTGGTTTCGACTATGTCATCTCCCTTCTTTTCCGGAATTAATAACTCGTCAGTCTCGGTTTTGTGTAAACGAACAGCCTCTCTAATAGCCAGTAAGTATGGGGAGTCGAGAAGTGTCGTACAATCGATTGGGCCCCATAGTAGATGTATACAATGGATTCGTGTCGATATAGTATATGGACAATAGAGCTTCGGTAAAGTATCCTCGGTAAAGTATCCTCTAGCCACTTTACGCAGCTCGGACAGCATGTCATTAACTGTTTTACATTAAGCCACCCTCTGACTGAAGCTCATGTAGCGTACCGCCCCTGTCCTTAATGATCGGATCGTATTTTATTACAATTTTATGCATGACTGATTGACGCAGAAAGTCATTACTCATAGAATAGACTGATTTGGGCTCTTGTTTGTTTCGTTTTGTTTCTGTTGAACTTGGCCCTTTACGACGAGGGATGTATCTGAGCGTTTTGAAATCGATTAAACTCTCTCCACCCTCTGAATGTTCGGATTGGCTCTCTTTTTCTTCATGTCAAGTTAGGTGCTTTTGGATCAATACAATCTGACTCGTCAAATGCTTAGGGATACCGCTTATGAATTCAATGGATGGCAGTATTTTGTTAAATTAAAAATCTGATCTATACGTCAAAATGTAAGTAAAATGAGGTTATCTAAACTTTTTATAACGTCATTTCCTGTTGTATACGTGGAATTGCTTTAAATCTAAGTCCGGAATCGCATTCCTCTCTCCGAGACCTTCGTTACGACAGCAAATACGACTATTCTCGGTCCACGAATAAGGGAGATACGCTAAAACAACCTATTTTGTGGGCGTGGCCTTACGTGCGGGTCACGTGGTTAAAACGTAAAGATAAATAGCTCCTTAATGGTACAAAATAGGCGTGTAAAAGTACAGATTTTTGGAATCCTCTCGACGAGGTCTTTCAGTCGGTACCATTTTCGAAGGCCTGGGAAGAATTTTGGAAAAAATGATGACGCCAACTTCCAACTCTATAATGTCCACAGATAAAGTCTAAATGTCAATACCTTTTGTTCGAATATCCTGTCATTAATCCCCTCTGCGTTTTTTGTACTCAAACATCCTAACTCTATAATGTCCACTGATTAATGTCAATACATTTTGTTCGAACATCCTGGCACTAATCATCCCTACCACCATACAGCGCGCATACACAAAAGGAAACACCTAAGTGACCTCTGTGGTCTATCACGTACGTTTCTATTTTTAGAGCATGACGTCATCTATTCAAATGCAAATGAGGCAGCGCGTGCGCAAAACGTGACGTCAAAGCGGACCATGTACTACTACTCCGGATTCTGCCAAGTCACGGAGCACTTAATTGCTTTGTGGTTTTCTAGGCTTTTTTTTATTATATTATGTATACATGATAATTTATTTGTTTTACTTATATTGCCTATTAATGTTACCTTGTTTGTTAGAAAATATAACCTGGCGGAGATATCTTTAGTTGCACTGTACCGTTTTATTGGGAAGACACTAGGATAAGAATGAGGGTTGGTGCCCCCGAGAACCTGGTTTAAACTGGGATCGGCCTTTTTTTTTTTTCAATGTCCAAGACGATGGCCCTAGGTAAGTCTTCTCTACCATGGATAACGCAAGACATAAGGCGAACCATAATAAGTAGATACAAGCTATACTGCCGCAGAAAAAGACAGGCAACGCGGCACACAGAGCTAAGTACTAGAAACTTCGGCACTCGGTGCGAGTTAAAATAAAGAATGCCTACGAATAATACTTGGAAGGTATAATTGGTGTAAAACAGGAGGATGAAGATAAATTCCTTAAAAAATGTTCTCCTTTCTGAAAAATGCTCGTAAGACAACCAAGGCTGGGAAAGCAAATATTCTAAACTCACAATTTCAATCTGTTTTCACTCCTAAATCCCCAATCAGCCTTAGTCAACTATGCCAAGTTAGTATCCAAAACCACATTGATAAAACTCACATCTAAATACCAACATTACCACCCTCACTATCAAATAAAACAACAATCATGCCGGACATAGACATAAGCACTACATGTATTCGCAAACTCCTTAATGATCTTAACCCAAACAAAGCAGACGGCCAGACAGGATTAAACCTCTAGTTATCCATGAACTACGAGAGCAAATATCGCCCATCTTGCAGGTAATTTTCAGTTCAGATTGTCCCTAGAAACAGGCCAGGTGCCACAGGAATGGACTACTGCAAATGTAGTGCCTCTCCTCAAGAAATGTGACAAGTCTCTTCAAACTACCGCCTCATATATTTACTTGCATCTTAGAACATATCGTAGCTTCGAATCTGGTCAAGCACATGGATAGCAACAACCTCATGTACGACCTCCAGCATGGCTTCAGAGAACGCAGGTCCTGAGAAACACAACTAGTCATGCTGGTGGAAGACTTAGCCAGAAATACCAGCAAAGGTAAGCAGACTGATTTTATTCTACTTGATTTCAGCAGGGCCTTTGACATGGTTAACGACGAAAAGCTGCTCCTCAAACTACACAGCTTTGCCGATGTCCATGTCGATCGCATATCGGCAAACGCTAACGTAACCGTACATAAGGTTTTTTACAAAGAAATATCAGGACAAAAGCTCCTAAGGTAAGGGAATGTTCTTACAAAGCCCTAGTCCGCCCCCAACTAGAGTATGCCAGCTCTGTCTGGTATTCGAACGTCCAATCAAATATAGACAGGCTAGAAATAGTCTAATGCCGAGTTGCCCGATGGACCCAAAACGACTTTTCCAGGTACTCGAGTTTCATTGAGATGCTGGAGAGGATGGGCTGGCGATCCCTCGAACAACGGAAGTCAGATGCACGTCTATGACTCTTCTATAAAATTGTATATTGCATTGTAGCTATTCCGATTTCAGCCTATATACAAAGTAACAACAGTGTCTCATTTGAAGATACTGCCATTCAATCACATACAGACAAATACACACTGGATTGAACTATTACAAATATTCCCTTTTTGGCGGTGCTTTAGCATTTTGGCAGTGCTTTAGCACCGTCGGAGGTATGAGTTTTTTTTTCAATGAAATGATAGGAATGTGACAAACCTAACAACACTATGCAACATTACGCTAGAAGAAGTAGTCTCTCATGCATGCCTTTAATAAATTCGATATTATGTGATCACTGACAGAAAATGATTATGTGTGTTCGCTTACTGTGTAAATAACAAATATTGTCCTTGTGTGTTCGTTTACTGTGTAATTAACAAATATTCTCCCAACAAGTGTCCTTAGATTGTTTATGTAGTAATACGCAAGAAAAGAGTATATGTCCGTATACTCTCGGAAATCAGAACGTAACTACTCGGATCTTTCCGTACAAGCCGAAGACCGATTATATGTTCGCTAACTGTGTACGTGTAATTAACAAATATTCTCCTTGTGTGTTCGCTTACTGTGTAACTAACAAATATTCTCCTAAGTAAAATCCTTAGATTGTTTATGTATTAATACGCAAGAAAAGAGTATATGTCCGTATACTCTCGGAAATCAGAACGTAACTACTCGGATCTTTCCGTACAAGCCAGACCGATTATTTCAATCGTGAACGCTCGGCCAATCCCGTCATTCTTCTCAGGCCCTCATTGTAATATAGTACTGATGGAAATTTTGTGATGACAACCCCAAAGAGCCGTTTAAGACACAGGCCCTCTTGGACCTCTTGTATTTACTTACAGCATTTTTTCTTTGTTTCCATCATGAATAAAGAACTGTTTTGATATAAATTTACAACCTTTTCAAACCCTTTCATTTCACATGTATATACAACATCACTTGGTCGACTAACTTTACATCATTCACTTATGTACTTATTTTAATACTTAGAATATTTGTTATTTTTACCTCAACATATCTCGGTCACCAATAATGATATATCATTGATACTTCAAGTCTTGGATTATGTGTCCACTAACATGAACCCTTTTCACTGATTACAGTTCCACAACTCCATCCATCAATTTGTCAATCTTATGCCCCTTTCCTAGATGCAAATGTAAAGTTTTATCACAAATTCACATCTCAGTAACCATTAATTAGTCAAACATAATTAATACTTGCTACATATGTTCACTATCATGAACCCTACTCATTGTCAAAGGCACAATACTCACTACCGTTGCTTAGATGTCAATCATTTCTTTCATTTTCAGTTTATTATTATCACATGTTCAAGTGCCAAACCCTTTACACACATGGTACTGTTTTTTGTGCCATCTTTGCCAAATTTACAGAAATATATTTACATTGATCAAAGAAACTGTTACGTTCCAGTATTCTCTTGTTTAATAAATGTTTTACGCGCTATGCTGTTTGTTCTTTTTATCTAGCCATGCTTCAAATGTTCTCTAACACCAGTTTACCCATACCAACTTAGTGTTACAAACTATGTTACAGCACTTCTATTCCCCATCCATTCCAACACTTACAAAAAGCACCGCCCATCAGTGCCTTCAGCACTTTGATAACTTTAGCCATAGTACAGTGAAATGCTCTATCAGAAGTGTGTGTGTGTGTAATTCTAAGGTTTATAGTCCGTCCGCCAACGAACACGTCAGGGTATACCTGACGCGATGGGCACAATAGAGTCTGGACTTATGCTCTATCAGAAGATGTTGAACTGATGCATGACTTGAATAAGTTCAAGCATGTTGTCAGCCGCATCAACCACATCAAACCATAAGTGCTGTAGTTTTGTTTTTATCCTGATTTTATCGTTTTCACACTTTAATTTTAACACACCTTTGGCACTATTTCCTCACCATTTCTTACGTTTAAACGTTGTATCTTGTCTACTAAAGACATATGCGCGCAATCTGCTCGAACTTACCCGTGAGGGTGTGCGGCAGTATAGATAGATAGATAGATAGATAGATAGATAGATAGATAGATAGATAGATAGATAGATAGATAGATAGATAGATAGATAGATAGATAGATAGATAGATAGATAGATAGATAGATAGATAGATAGATAGATAGATAGATAGATAGATAGATAGATAGATAGATAGATAGATAGATAGATAGATAGATAGATAGATAGATAGATAGATAGATAGATAGATAGATAGATAGATAGATAGATAGATAGATAGATAGATAGATAGATAGATAGATAGATAGATAGATAGATAGATAGATAGATAGATAGATAGATAGATAGATAGATAGATAGATAGATAGATAGATAGATAGATAGATAGATAGATAGATAGATAGATAGATAGATAGATAGATAGATAGATAGATAGATAGATAGATAGATAGATAGATAGATAGATAGATAGATAGATAGATAGATAGATAGATAGATAGATAGATAGATAGATAGATAGATAGATAGATAGATAGATAGATAGATAGATAGATAGATAGATAGATAGATAGATAGATAGATAGATAGATAGATAGATAGATAGATAGATAGATAGATAGATAGATAGATAGATAGATAGATAGATAGATAGATAGATAGATAGATAGATAGATAGATAGATAGATAGATAGATAGATAGATAGATAGATAGATAGATAGATAGATAGATAGATAGATAGATAGATAGATAGATAGATAGATAGATAGATAGATAGATAGATAGATAGATAGATAGATAGATAGATAGATAGATAGATAGATAGATAGATAGATAGATAGATAGATAGATAGATAGATAGATAGATAGATAGATAGATAGATAGATAGATAGATAGATAGATAGATAGATAGATAGATAGATAGATAGATAGATAGATAGATAGATAGATAGATAGATAGATAGATAGATAGATAGATAGATAGATAGATAGATAGATAGATAGATAGATAGATAGATAGATAGATAGATAGATAGATAGATAGATAGATAGATAGATAGATAGATAGATAGATAGATAGATAGATAGATAGATAGATAGATAGATAGATAGATAGATAGATAGATAGATAGATAGATAGATAGATAGATAGATAGATAGATAGATAGATAGATAGATAGATAGATAGATAGATAGATAGATAGATAGATAGATAGATAGATAGATAGATAGATAGATAGATAGATAGATAGATAGATAGATAGATAGATAGATAGATAGATAGATAGATAGATAGATAGATAGATAGATAGATAGATAGATAGATAGATAGATAGATAGATAGATAGATAGATAGATAGATAGATAGATAGATAGATAGATAGATAGATAGATAGATAGATAGATAGATAGATAGATAGATAGATAGATAGATAGATAGATAGATAGATAGATAGATAGATAGATAGATAGATAGATAGATAGATAGATAGATAGATAGATAGATAGATAGATAGATAGATAGATAGATAGATAGATAGATAGATAGATAGATAGATAGATAGATAGATAGATAGATAGATAGATAGATAGATAGATAGATAGATAGATAGATAGATAGATAGATAGATAGATAGATAGATAGATAGATAGATAGATAGATAGATAGATAGATAGATAGATAGATAGATAGATAGATAGATAGATAGATAGATAGATAGATAGAAGAGAGAGAGAGAGAGAGAGAGAGAGAGAGAGAGAGAGAGAGAGAGAGAGAGAGACACACAGACAGACAGACAGACAGACAGACAGACAGACAGACAGACAGTTATTGTTAATAAATACTGAAAAGGGGATCCCTTAGAAGCAACAAACACAAACAAGAGATAAAAGTAACATACTCAGTTTGATTTAGTCTGTTATGTTTGCGATATCATATATTGCCTTTTATTCATCTTTGTAGTTGTTGTTTGTTTCTGTGTGTGTGTGTTTGTTGTTGTTGAATGATGCATTTCCTGTTCGACTTTTATATCCACTTGGCAGATTTGGGTAGATTTGAGGTAAAGGGTTTTGGTAGATTTTGGTAGATTTTGGTAGATTTGGATAGATTTGGGTATTTTGTGCACCGGGTTAATCGGATTGTCTCTGACTTCTCCCTTTTTGGACAAAAAAACTGAAAATGTTTAGCTTTCAAAAAGCATTCCGCCTTAAAAACTGCAAAGACATAGCACTTTTATTAGGTATACACTTATAGCATGTCAATTATCTTATTTATGTGTATGATTAACACCCACAACGTATGTCAATGATGATAATTGAACAAAACCGCAAGGTCATATATGTCTTGTCAATATTCTTAGCTGGCTTAGCCTAATGTTTGTGTTTGTTTCATGTATCTAAATACACTTTACTTTAAACATAATTTATTGCTTTTCTTCTATATAAAACTTAAGCAAAAGAGTTTGGCCACAAGTTCTTCCAACATAAATAAACATCAGCGTAGCTACTATCAGACCTAGCCTAATAAATTGGCTCCTATGCAGTTTTTTTTTTATTATTCTGACGTTCTATGTAACTGCATATACTGCCAATACGAAAAGTTTCAAAAGAGCATTAAACGTGTATTTTAACACACTACTATCAGACCATACACCGGGCCGGTTACACGAAACACCCAAATCTACCTATTTCCCACAAATCCACCCTAATCTACACCAAAACTATCCCTAAACCTCCAAAATCCAAACCAAATCTACCTTATATGGTATTACAACGATGTTATTGTACCAAATATCACAAATAAATAAAATCATTTGAGAAAAATGAAGTTACAGTTAATTTATTTGTTAATAATGCATGTTGTTATCATGATGTGCAAAGATAATGCAAAAATCGTTAATTGGGTAATAAATTAACAACTTAACTGCATTTTTTCTCAAATGATTATTTTATTTGTGATATATGGAACACTAACATCATTGTACCACCATATAATGTAGATTTGGTGTGGATTTAGGAGGTTTGGGGGAAATAGGTAGATTTGGGCGTTTTGTGACACCTCCGGGCCTTTGAAAAATGGAAAAAACTAAGTCCAAAAATGCAATAAAAACTGAAGCGAGAGAGGGTGGGGGTTAAGGGTCAACATGTGTTTCTTACAGATAATTCAACTTTGTCAAATGCTGAATTTGTCCAAATAAAAATGATTTCAAATACCATACTTGCAAGTGCTCTGTCAGATATACGCCAGAAAGCAGTATAGCTATTAATTATATCCCCGCTTTCACTAAGTGAAGTGGGGGCAATATAGGAATCATGTAGTCCGTAACAACGTCGCGTCAAGCAACACATTTTTGTCCCGTCCCATCGCGCAACACATTTTTATCCCGTCGCGTCTCGTAACACATTTTTATTCCTTGAATTCCTCAGACAGTTTTGAATGGGTTGCTCCCAAATTGCATATACACATAACAAATGATGACCTTGTGTCCCTCTACATAACACGTTGTTTATTACCTAATTTATTATAGAATCATGGCCCTTTGTTTCACTTAGAATTTAAGCGGGGGTATTCATCACCTTCAGTGATAGTTATAGTTTTCAGCTGTCCTAACTTAGCTTTGAGAATAATAGCTTGTATGGTTTTATATTCTGTGCTGACCATAGAGCTGTGAATCCTCTGATAATGATTTGAAATGTACATGTAGATTATATAGAATATGGGGCACACTGCCATGAGATAGGACAGGGTTCAAGCTAGACCTGGATTTTAGGGAGAAGTGACTGACTTCTCCCTCCAAAGAAAATAGAAGTGACCAAAAAATAGGGAGAAGTGAGGGAGACACAATCTATTAAATTAAGCGCACAATCGGTTATTTTTAATTATTAACTGATATACATGTATACTTCCTATTGGTTATAATCTTTTGATTATTTAAGAGCATGCTAGCTGTTTCAAATTAAATGTGTTTATTAATTTTATTCACACTCACAGGCACTCTTTACTTATTATACTGTAACTATAGAAGGAAGGACTGAGAGAAGAATTAATATAAATATATTGCATGTATCTTTATTTATTCATATTTCTATCAATTTGTATGGAGTTCTATGAAGGGTGTAAATATGATTCTCAAACTTCTTCCTAAAAGGCTTATTTCTCATTAAGACCTTTAAGACCAATTTATGTGTTTTGTTTCCCAATTTGTATTAGCTAAAACAATATTTAATAAAAAAAAGAAGTTTTTCCTCCATCCAAACTTATGTACCTATCCGAACTACTATGACACCGCACTTTTCCGGAAGTAAAATATTGCCGAAAATTCAGTAGAAATGTCGTCTATTATTAACTTTTTCATGCATTTGTTTGTTTGGAATGCCAAAAGGTCCGTTTTATCAAACAATTAAGAAAACACAACTGTAATCATTATTCGGTGGTATCATTTAATCACCTCAGGTCAATTAACTTCAGATTGTTGTTTCGTTTCGATCACGTTTTCAACACGCACTTGTCTAACTGTTACGGAACCTACGATTGGTCAATTGTTCAGTTATAGCAATCTCATTGGATAAGGCGTGTGTATTCCCTGTACAGTCTAATTTTTAAACAAAAAATGGCGAGGTGCGAAAATTGCCTCGGGGGATATCATAGTTGTAGGAAAGTATGCTCCCCGCGGGGTTTCTGCTGTGATCGATCAAAGCAATTAGCATAATCCTTTCCCAGAGATGTCTACGTCTGTCCTGAGACATGAACAACAGGTCAGTTGAAGGACTGGTTACACTTCGCTTGAGAGCGGGAAAAAAGCGAAGTGGTCAATCTGAAGGCGACTTAAACTTCGCCGTAGGCTAAAAAAAAAGGCGAAGTCACGGAGGAAAAAGCGACTTTGTCGCTGATGTCGCCCTCCAGGTTGAACACTGATAGGATAAGTTTTATTTTGAGTGGGCAAGATATAAAACAAATTATACAACCTAAGCTCTAGTCTTTACAGGGCCGTATATGTTGTGGACATGATAGGCATTACTAACGCTGTATTGTACTGAAAACACTTGTCGTTCATGTTAGTTATCGATTATACGCCAGGGTTCGACACTAGCTTTTTTAAACGGGTAGTCCGGAGGTCTAGTGACTTTAAAAATCTAGTAGTCCTCCTGAGAACTAGATGGTCCTTCCAAAAAACGGTGTATTTAGCAACAAAAAACCCCCAGGTGTATAACAGGAGACAAACTTCAAAGTGAACAATGCCAAAAAACCTTTTCGTCTTGAAGATACCAACTGAAATCGTAAAACTTTATTTATTTGTTTCGGTTTCTCCCCAGGCAGACTTTCATCAGATTTAGAAGCATTTTCAATCCTAACCAACTTGACACATGTTGATCAAATGCGATAGTATTCTGGTCTTCGTTTTATTTTTATTGAAAATTACTAATTATTCGACAATTACCCCAAACTTATTTTTCAGTCATACCCGCCTTGAGTAACAAAACATAAAATCATTACCTAATCCATAGACATAGATAAGTTATTGATGGCTATGACTAATCGTAGGATTCAATACATTTCCGTTGATTTCTCTCGTCTATAATGCAATCACAAACAAACTCGCTTTATACCAAACACATTTCTTTATTTCATAATTACCCGTCAATAAAACACACAATAGAAGTTTGGGCTTTTGCTTATTGACCACCGCCGCAAAGATTCTTTACAACTGTGCCGATGTCAATCATATAATTATAACCGCCTTTTAAATTTATCGCAGGAGAAATCAGTTTCAAAGCAGGGCTCAATCTAGGGGGCGATTCGGGCGAAGAACGCGCCCGCGATCTCTTGACTTCGCCTTGGCAACACATCAAAGCGAAGTTCAAGTCGCCGAAATTTCAAAAAAAAAAAAAAAAAAAAAAAAAAAGTTTAAAAAGGTTCAGTAATGTAATAAATCCATTATCATAGAAATTTGCATCAATGTTTCAAGCTCATATTATAGAGTAAAAAGAATTAGTGTGCATTACACTGTATTCACTGCATTGCAATATACATGGTGATGACTATTCAACCGTTGTCTACGTATACACGTCGCGTGAAGTCTCCCTAAATTCTCTCCACTTCTCCCAAAAATCACTTGAGGGAGAAGTGACTTCTCCCTAAATTCCTGGCTTAGATTGAGCCCTGCAAAGTATCTGTCTAATCATAACCCCGCCCTTGCGCAGTAGTTTGTAGTACGATTTTTATATATATTTTATATTAGGAAAGTGTATTTTACGGCCGTAATATCTATAATGGGGCTCGAAAAATTACTAGTCCGACGGACTAGCCAACTTTCACGTTTAGGTAGTCCTCCTGAAATACAGGTGGGCACAGGACTAGCGGACTAGCGTTAGTGTCGAACCCTGTACGCTGCTATTGTCCATCTTTACTAGGCTTATTGTGGCAGTATGCAAGAGACTTTAAGTACGGCACACCCATCTACATTGCAAACAGACATTATAATCCATGTTTAACTGAATTATTATATATTTCATATCATCATAAAGTCATATAAATAACCTTCGTTATGATGTAATTTTAATGGTTAAATAAATACTAGACAATATCTCGAGATAGAAACAAAATGTAACGCAATTTTTGTTTTCTTAACGCGTTTACGCAAATCATGGTGTGTGATTTTTTGGTCATGGTACAACTATTATTTAATGAATCTGTAATGATGAGAAAGCCAAACAAATCATCTTCCTAGATTTGCTATTTTATTTTGCCTTTTCGAAGAAAAATACGATACATAGGGATCACTTTGTCTTCCATCAATCAGTCCGTCCGTCACGAAAACATAATGTTGGCTTTAACTTTATCATTTCTTCATCAAGCTTTCAATATATACTCATCATGACAACATTGACATGACCTTACTAAAATATAAAGGTCAAGGTCACACTGAAGGTCATAATATCGTATAAATAGTCATTTGTTTCTTCACGAAAACTTAATGTTGCCTATAACTTTCTCATTTTTGTCTCGCCTTTTAAAAAAGAGACAAGTGTTGCTTTTCCGGCAGCGGGGAAGGCGTCAACATTCTAGTTTGGCATTAGGTCATTTTCTCACAAACTGTATGCACTAGACCTTTCAAACTTTGCTTATAGTTGTATTTTGGGTGGTACATCGCAATGTGACAAAGCAAATGTGGAAGTGACCTTGACCCTCCAAGCAAAGGGGAGATAACTTAATAATTTTTAGGTTCAACTTTTGCGTTTAGGTCACTTTTTCACAATTTGTATGCACTAGACCTTTCAAACTTTGCTTATAGTTGTATCTTGAGTGGTACATTGTAACGTGACAAAGCAAATGTGGAAGTGACCTTGACCCTCCAAGCAAAGGGCAGATAACAATAATTTTTACCTTCAACTTTTGCGTTGAGGTCAATTTCTCGCGAAATGTATACACTACACCTTTCAAACTTTGCTTATTGTTGTATCTTGGGTGGTACATTGCAACGTAACAAAGCAAAGTGCATGTGACCTTGACCCTCGAAGCAAGGGGCAGATAACTTAATCATTTTTACCTTCAACATTTGCATTTAGGTCACTTTCTCGCAAACTGTATGCACTACACCTTTCAAACTTTGTTTATAGTTGTATCTTGGGTGATACATCGCAATGTGACAAAGCAAATGTGGATGTGACCTTGACCCTCCAAGCAAAGGGCAGATAACCTTATAATTTTTAGGTTCAACTTTTGCATTTAGGTCACTTTTTCACAAACTTTATGCACTAAGACCTTTCAAACTTTGCATATACAGTCGAACCTCGATAGCTCGAACACCGGTGATTCGAATATCATCGGTAACTCGAACACATTTTCCGGTCCCGACACAACTCCTATATAATTCAATTTAATTTAACCTCGATTATTCGAATATTATTTCTCGAATACCCCGGCTCGCTCGAATACTTTTTACGGTCCGAAGATCCATTTTTGTGTGAATTTAAACCTCGCTTAATCGAAGGTGATGATCCGTTGCCATGCGACGTCGGCCATATTAATTGTAATCGACGCGTTTGTATTTGTTTGTAGCAAGTTCGATCATAGTGCGAAAACAGATAAAGTTGATTGTTAAAGGTGCGAACATTTATGATTGAAAAGCGATAATAGACAGATAAATTTTTTGTTTAGTAAACTTCGTTTACTGTTAAGTACGATAAATTAAACACGGTTGATTTTCTAATTAAATAATGTCTGTTGATTGGTTTTAATAAAAATAAAACAATAACAATAATTAAAATAAAGCGTGTTCACTTTTTAATTAGTTGTGAAAGATGAATTGATGAAGTCAGGTGCAGAGCAATCACCCATTACAAACTTTTTTAAATAAAACAACTGTATAAACAAAAACGTATATGTAGTAAGATATTTCAACAGTGAATTATGTGTTACGCTATTGTCTATTCTATTGAAGTCTATGTACCGAAGCCAGTCTTGCCCTGTTCTCATTATTCAGACTTCCGGAATGTATGTTAAAATCTATTAGTGTGATATTTCTTTAAATAAATGATAAAACAAACACATTATTGCAGTTTTTCTTGTATTTTCAGTGTAACAATTACATGTTATATATCCGTTATGCGGTTTAAACAAACATGCATGAACATAAAAAGCATACTGAGAATGATACATCACGTACACAAGTAACACTATTTTGGGCACAAATTCGGATAGATATTTTGGTTTTTACCGATGCCTCGAAACCCCCGATAGCTCGAACATATCCCTATGGTCCTGCTGACTTGGAGCTATCGAGGTTCAACTGAGTCGTATTTTGTTGTTGCAGTTGTACCAGCCGCCTTATTTCAATAAACTTAACGTTAAAATACCTCATGTCTATGCATAAAATTTGCCAAAAAGAAAGAGATCACACTGATCTAGATGGTTTTTGTAATGACATATTGATATATATATATCTATATTCTCTATAATTTCCATATCATTTTCTTCCATGTTTTCGTCTAAAAATATCTTGCAAGACTCCATATTTGGAAACTTAGCTATGGCAGCTCAAGAATACAACTGACAACTTCTGGTTATCTTGCTTGACAGTATTTTGTGTGTGTATGACTTTGTATTAATACTGGGGATACAAATAGGGGCCATGTTTGTTCCCTACTATGTGACTCCTATCCTAAGAGTTGAATTATGTTTCAGAAATTGTTTTAATGGCCTGTAGGTGTATGAATTACTTTGAAGTTAGCTGACCAGCAACTTTTAGCAATCCCCAATACAACAACAAAATGAAGAACTGTAAAACACCTGCCTACTTCCAAAACTTTCCCTGTTGCTCGAATTTAAACAGGGAAAGCCCTGTTTTTATGGTGCTCCAATACAGAAAGGTTACTAGTATATGGTGCAACAGAAATAAACATTTCAGTACCACCATCCATTTTCATCAAAATGAAAGCATGCAGAATTGCCTCCAACTTTCCCCACTGCAAGACTAAAATTGCTGAAAATTCTGTTGTAAACACTCCCATTTTTTGCTGGAGCACTGGCATCTTCATCACTGTTTTCTGCCACCACTCACATAGCACCTGAAACAATACAGGGATGATGATGAAGAACATGACAAAACATTTAAAAAAAAAGTACATAAATTCAGGGAGTGTTTGTAACTCTCTCTCTGAATAACCAGTGGCCCTTTTCTTGACCGGGAAACAACACACCCTCAGGGCTTTCCTATATAACTGGTAAGCAGGTAATTTACCCTTCCACTTTGGTTAGCTGACCGGCAACTTTTAACAGTCCCCAATACAACAACAAAAGGAAGAACTATAAATCACCTGGATACCTTTAGCAGTCCCCAATACAACAGCAATTGAATTGAATGTTGTTTAACGGCTCATCAACCCAGTATAGGTTATTTAGAGCCGCCCCAGAGAGAGGGAAAGGATACATAGGAATCCGGGATTCTGCCCTACTCTTATTATCGAATAGATTCCTATGGTTCTTCAACGTGCTCGGAGGATAGACCTATATACGGGACCGCCTGGTTTACGTCCCCATCCGACGGACGGAATATACAACAACAAAGGGAAGAACTATAAATCACCCGGCTACTTTTAGCAATCCCCAATACAACAACAAAGGGAAGACCTATACATCACCTGGCTACTTTTAGCAGTCCCCAATACAACAACAAAAGGAAGAACTATAAATCACCCGGTTACTTTTAGCAGTCCCCAATACAACAACAAAAGGAAGAACTATAAATCACCCGGATACCTTTAGCAGTCCCCAATACAACAACAAAAGGAAGAACTATAAATCACCCAGCTACTTTTAGCAGTCCCCAATACAACAACAAAGGGAAGAACTATAAATCACCTGGCTACTTTTAAAACTTTAACTTTAACTAAATGACAAAGTGAAAGCCCTGGGCCCATCCCCATCTTAAAGGTTGACATGGATGACTCATACTAGTAGTTCAATACCTTTTAAAGTTTTACTAATTGTGTGAGCACAACATCCAAGACTACCACCGTTAATAAAATAGTCCAAAGCAAAACATATTTTTAAGAACCACTGAACATATTTTAACAACATTAGAATTTCCATGTTGTACAAAGTCTCCAGGCTAAAACATGGTCCTCATCTGGTCATCTGATGATGCGAAGTTTGTTTAGAAATTTCTTAAAAGAAAGCTTACTTTTGCATAAACAACATCTCCTAAGGCCATCCTTAAAAATACATTTGTTTGCTGTTTCCCGACCCAGGATTTTTTAAGTGGGTAGGTAGGTGAATTTTTTTTTATCTGAAGACAGTAAAAACCTTAAGAAATGAAAGAAAAATATGCTAAAGATAATAAAAAAAAAATTATGTTAAAGAATTGCTATAAAAAGTTTTGAGTAGGGCCTGTTTTCATGGGTAGGTAGGGAAACAGCAAACCAACAATTTTTTATGGACGGCCTAACCGCTTGCAATGAAGGTTTAAAGATCATCAGATGACTGCTGCACTGTGAATGTATGCATGGTAATGTGTTTGCAAAGTATTTAAGTATTCATTAATGCTTTTTTTTTGATGGTGAAAAATTCCCAATTTAAGGTAAAACAATGCGAATTTTCCCAATTGAATAGCTACCAGTACCATTTCCAAAGGGTGAGTTCAGTGATTTATTTATTTCTTTGTTACAGATGTTCCAAGTCCAGTATGTGTCCAGGTGGCAACAATCATGAGATTAAGGAAACCTCCCTCCTATGATCGTAAGTACCTCCCTCCTATGATCTTAAGTACCTCCCTCCTATGATTGTAAGTACCTCCCTCCTATGATTTTAAGTATCTCCCTTCTATGATCGTTAAGAATCTCCCTCCAATGATCATAAATACCTCCCTCCAATGAGTGTAAGTACCTCCCTCCAATGATTGTAAGTACCTCCCTCCTATGATTGTAAGTACCTCCTCCTATGATGGTAAGTACCTTCCTCCTATGATCTTTAAGTAACTCCCTCCTATTATGATTGTAAGTACCTCTCTTCTATGATTGTTAAGTACCTCCCTCTTATGATCATAAGTACCTCCCTCCTATGATCGTTAAGTTCCTCCCTCCAATGATCGTAAGTACCTCCCTCCTATGATTGTAAGTACCTCCCTCCTATGATTGTAAGTAATTTCTTCCTATGATCATAAGTACCTCCCTCCTATGATCTTTAAGTACCTCACTCCTATGATTGTAAGTACCTCCCTCCTATGATCGTAAGTACCTCCCTCCTATGATCGTTAAGTACCTCCCTCCTATGATCATAAGTACCTCCCTCCTATGATGGTAAGTACCTCTCTCCAATGATTGTAAGTACCTCCCTTCTATGATTGTTAAGTACCTCCCTCCTATGATCTTTAAGTACCTCCCTACTAAGATCATAAGTACCTCCCTCCTATGATCATAAGTACCTCCCTCCTATGATCATAAGTACCTCCCTCCTATGATCGTTAAGTACCTCCCTCCTATGATCATAGTACCTCCCTCCTATGATGGTAATTACCTCCCTCCAATGATTGTAAGTACCTCCCTTCTATGATCGTTAAGTACCTCCCTCCTATGATTGTTAAGTACCTCCCTACAATGATCATAAGTACCTCCCTCCTATGATTGTAAGTACCTCCCTCCTATGATCATAAGTACCTCCCTCCTATGATTGTAAGTACCTCCCTCCTATGATTATAAGTGCCTCCCTCCCTCCTATGATTGTAAGTACCTCCTTTCTATGATCGTTCAGTACCTCCCTCCTATGGTCGTAAGTACCTCCCTCCTATGATCGTAAGTACCTCCCTCCTATGATTGCAAGTATCTCCCTACTATGATCATAAGTACCTCCCTCCTATGATTATAAGTACCTCCCTCCTATGATTGTAAATACCTCCTTTCTATGATCATTAAGTACCTCCCTCCTATGATTGTAAGTACCTCCCGCCTATGATTGCAAGTACCTCCCTACTATGAGCATAAGTACCTCACTCCTACGATTGTAAGTACCTCCCTCCAATGATTGTAAGTACCTCCCTTTTATGATTGTTAAGTACCTTCCTCCTATGATCATAAGTACCTCCCTTCTTCTTTGATTGTAAGTACTTTCCTCCTATGATCGTTAAGTACTTCCCTCCTGTGATCATAAGCACCTCATACTGTAAATACTGCAAAATACCTTTTCGGTTATTGTCAGAATCATACTTTTTTGCCAAATATCATATTTATACAAGAAATAATTGGAAAATATCAGTGTCCAAATGTAATGCAATGATAAACACAAAGGAAATCAAGTACCAGGACGAAGTTGATAACAGGAGAGAGGATAAGGGCAGAAGTGGGATAGCTTACCTGTTCCTGAAGCCCTTAGCCCGCTAAGCACGACTATAATAGCCTTACTTCTCACAGGCTGATCAGGGTTTACAATGTCCTGCTGATCAGTCATTTCCCCCAAAACACCCCTTTGTCACATAAATGGAATGGTCTTTATTCAAAGAAAGAACAGTCCATTATATATATGTAGCTGGTTAAGGGTTAAAGTACTGGTATAAAATTGCAGATGTTCAGATGCCTGAAAGAACGAGGTTAAGGATATTGGAAAGAGTGCCTCAGCTCCTGAATCCCAATATTGTCGCCGAGAGACCGCCTCGGCAGTTATGGCAGATGCGCGGACCAGAAGAAATACACAACCGGATCCTCTATGGTGAATTTGCTATACAGGTATACACCCTTACAAGCCTTACTGTAGTCTCACTGTCGTTGATTATGCTGTAAGCTTCCACCACGATGGCGAACAATTTTTTTATGATCTGGGTCACAGAAATCAATTGTCAACGATGTGCTCAATTTAGGTATGTTTCTGCTTTATACCTTTCTTAATATTCAGCAGATTTTGTTCAACTAAAACCACGTACCCCTACAAAGTGTGCCCTTTTCCCTGCAGCAGACGGTCATTTTATTCATCCAGTACTTTCAGTTTCTTAGATTAAACCTCCCAGACCCTTGGAATGAAAGAAATTGTATGACCATTTACATTTTGGGAGGGCTAATCTCAGAAAATAATGGAGGAACTGAATTACATTTTGTGGTGGAGGAAAGTGGATTATGCGTTCAGTTGAACAAAATTGGTTAAATAGTAAAAATAGTAATGAAGCAAAAAGACTTTAATAGAACTTTGTTGGTAATTTGTTGCTGTAAACACGATATCAAAGTCATGATTCACCACCGAGTTCTAGGTTCTTGGTTTCTTCTTAATTGTTGCATTAATAATAGTAAAGACTTTATTTAAAGCATTCACTGACAAAAATTTAAAATACCCTTAAACTGACACTCAGCAGTTTTGCGTTCTGTTAACTTCAGATATATTCAGTTAAGAATGAAATATTGGAAAGAAATTTGGTGTGTATGTAGTTTTATTTATGTGGAAAGCTTTGGATCGCTTTAAGTAAAGTATACCTGTATTTAAAGTAGCTATCCTGCCAACAACAACCAAATTGTACAAAATATACACCATTTCCAAGCCTACTGACGACAAGGTATATCTATAACTTAAATATTTTGAGAATCCAAACTATATAGACACAATATCAATGGCTTCAACCAGCCAGGTTAAACCCCAAAACTCGAGCGCCAAATTCATTTTAAGTATATTCAATCGCGGGTATTTTAAGAACCCGTGAATAAATCTTTACTTTTACTCGGCACATATACATTATTATATGACCTGAACACCTGGATAGAGTTTTGATAAATGGTTTTGTAGTCTAATTTTGCACTTATTTGGCAGGATAGCTGCTTTAAGGGATCTGTAAATTCCCCTAGTGTTTTGTTTGTACTGATTGCAATCAGACTTCAAACATATAGAATATTAAACACATTTCTGACTTTTTTATCAGAGTTATATCCCTTTTTTTTATTCAGAGTTATATCCCTTGACTTTTTTTATCAGGGTTATATCGCTTGACTTTTTATCACACAGTAACAAATTTGGACTGCGTCTTTTTTATGATCGAAACACATTAAGGCCCTCGACCCTTTTGTTTAAATTCTACCAGAGTTATGTCCCCTCAGACTTTCTATGGGAATTTCTATGAAAAAATAAGCAGGTATGCTACTACTAGGCTTTTACGCTGATTGAGCTGAAACTTCACACACAACATTGCCACCAAGTGAAAATTTGCATGCAGTTTTTGGATTGACCCTATTTTTACGCTCAAAACACATGAAGGCCCTTGACCCGTTTGTCTAATTTCTATAACTGTTATTAGAAAAACATAAAACCTACTGAGAAACATGTATATGTATAGCTAAGAAACAATACATTATTCATCGAAGCATTGTACATTCGACAGGTACTTCCAGGTGAGTGTTTTGTGTCCATTTGGGACTCTTGTTGACCTCCTTACTAGGTTAATCATTCTATCTACAATAATACAGTGCTGCAGTCAGCAGTACAGATTGCATTGCCATGTTAACCCTTAACCTGCTAAGCACGACTATAATACCCTTTGCGTCCATTTTAAACCCAGATCAGCCTGCGACAGGCTGATCAGGGTTTACAATGTCTGGCTGCTGATCAGTCATTTTCCCCAAAACACCCCTTTGGCACATAAATGGAATGGTCTCAATTCAAAGAAAGAACAGTCCATTATATATATGTAGCGGGTTAAGGGTTAAGATGACCAGTTACAATTTCGTGTTTTTTTACATAAAGGTTTGCTGTTTTTCCAGTGTTGCAATGGTATTTACAGCCTGAGGTTTAAATCCAGGGACATGATTTTTTGTTGAATTAGGATGGATGACATTTCTAGGTATTTAAAACTCGTTGTTTCACTTAAGCTTCATATTTTCAGGCACTCCAGGGTGGCCGACTACGTTTTGCTCATCTTGAATCGATGCGTTTGGTCATCATTCGTAAAATGGATGAAAGGAGAATGTTTGCTCACTGGAGAGTGGACGCACCTTGGCTACCGGTCACAAAGAAAGGTGTCGGACATAGAATGGGAACCGGAAAAGCTAGCATCGACAGATATGAAATACCAATAAAACCAGACAGGATTATTCTTGAACTTGGAGGGAAGTGTGAATTTGAGGAGGCGAAAAAATTCTTGACGACAATAACTACTTTTTTACCGTTCAAGACGAGAGTCGTGACCAGAGATTCATTAGAAGAAGAAGCGAAGGAAAGCGAGAGACTGGAGAAGGCAAATGAGAATCCATTTTCATTTGATTACTGTGCAAAGAATAATTTTTTGGGGATAGACATAGATCTGAGTCCGTATGATTATAAATTTAAAGGGAAATACAGATGAATGCTCATTTATATATGTGTTAATAAAATAGTTAAATCAACTTGCAGTTGTTTTTGTTGCTGCAGGTTGTCCAAGATGGTGGAAGTTGTTTTTTGTTGCTGCAGGTTGTCCAACATGGTTGTTTTGTTACAACTATTCCAAAAAATAAGCATGTTTTAAACAGTTCCGAAACTGCCTATTCACTGATGGTAAAATATTCTATTTCCTTGGGTTGACAGTTTTTCGTTGTATCATATATTCCATTTAAAAAAAGGCAAAGCAAATTTCAACATAGAGCATGTAGAGTTTGTTTTTGTTTGTTGCTTCCAATGGATCTCAGTTTCAGTAGGGAAATGAATGAAAACAATATATTTTCTAAAAAAATAATCTTTTTTTTTAACTCTGCCACAATGTTCCTCATCCTTTGAGGATTTTAAGCTCTACTGGCATTATCTGTCCGAACATGTTGTGAACATTCTGTACAGGGATTCCAATTTTCCAGAAAATTCATGAGAATGTTAATTTTCATCGGTGCCTGAGTTTGGCATTGTGCACTATTGATGGGTGTCTTTCAGAATCATTGCCCTTGAATATTGGAAAATAGGCAAATTTCAGCTTGTCAATGTAACAACTTCAGTATTACATTGTTAAGGTCCCTATTCCGCCAGCAACAGGCAAATTATACAACAGATGGGCACCGTTTCCAAACCAACTGATGATGAATTATATATACCGTATGGTTTCTAATTAACGCTCCCCCTCTAATTAGCGCCCCCCTTTTTTTAAAAATAGATAAATCTTACCTTGAGGTGTAAAAGTGGTTAATATCCAAGAAAAGAGGTTAAAATCCAAGAAACAGTATACACACACTTATGAATTTAATTCCATATTTCAGTAACACAACATTTTTTAGCATTATATAAGGAAATTAAAATGTGTACTGGCTTACGAAAAGCGTTCTAATAAGCGCCACCTTTCAGAAAATGTCACACCCCCGGGGGCGCTAATTAGAAACAATACGGTATATACATATTTTGAGAATCTGAACAAGCCAAACAAAAGCCCGAAACTGGAGCATCAAATTAAGTTACCAACTCAATTTACTGATCTAGAATCAATTTGAATTTAATCCTGCTTGCATAGAATTAGATGAAATTCTGAGATTTTAATCGAGACGCTAATTTCAGTGCTTGATAAACACTTCAAGATTGCCGTGTGTTCCTTTAACACTGTAGCTCTTTCATTACACTCAGCTTTCACAAAGTGAAGTGGGGCTGTATAGGAATCACGTTGTCCGTAACGTCCTGTCGCGTCACACAACTGATGACCTTATGTCCCTCTAAATCACTCATCATTGATTGCCTAATTTATTACAGAGTTATGGCCCTTTGTTTGACGTAGAATTTTCCACTCGAATATTGTATAATGACATGTTAACACATTTTTTCTCAAACATTTTAAAATTGATTGTTTCCAAACTTCATATACACATAACAACTGATGACCTTATGTCCCTCTACATCACACATTGTTCATACCTAATTTATTACAGAATTAAGGCTCTTTCTTAGAATTTTTATACTCCCGCAAACGAAGTCGCTGCAGTGGGCGGTCTGTCTGTCGGTCAGTCTGTTGAATCTTGTGGAGCAAACTACTTCTACCATTTTCAAGATATGGAATGAAACTTTGTATACATGATCAATATGAAGTGTAGATGTGCGTGACACAATTTTAGTGTGGCTCGCTCAACATCCATGCAGAGTTATTGCCCTTGCACTTAGTCAAAATTGCTATATTCAGCATATGCAATCTTGTGGAGCGAACTTCTTTACAGTTTTCAAGATATTGAATTGAAACTTTGTGTACGTGATCAACATGAGGTGTAGATGTGCGTGACACAATTTTGGTTCGGCTCGATCGATTCCATGCAGAGTTATTGCTCTTGAATTTTGACTAAGTTCAATTGCTATATTCATCATATGCAATATAGTGGAGAAAACTACTTCTACAGTTTTCAAGATATTAAATTGAAAATTTGTATACATGATCAAAATGAAGGGTATATGTGCTTGACACAATCTTTCTTTGGCTTAGTCAATGCCATGCAGAGTTATTTCTCTTGAACTTAGTCAAAATTGCTATTCAGCATATGCAATACTATGGTGCGAACTACTTCAACAGTTATTAAGATATTGAATTGAAACTTTGTGTACTTGATCATCATTAAGTGTAGATGTGTGCGACACAATTTTGGTGCTCAGTTAATTCTGTGCAGAGTTATTGCCCTTGCACACAGTAATTGGTTTATTCAGCATATGCAATCTTGTGGAGTGAACTATTTTTACAGTTTTGAAGATACTGAATTAAAATTTTGTGTGCATGATAAACATGAAGCGTATATGTACGTGACACAATTTTGGTGTGGCTCAGTCAATGCCTTGCAGAGTTATTGCCCTTGATCTTACTAAAAAATTGTTTGCATGGGTATTTATCACCTTCAGTGATAGTTCTAGTTCACTATAATCAATTCAAAGGGCTGGCGTGGCGCAGTCGGTAGCGCGGCGGATTTGTAACCGGAGGCCCTGGGTTCAATCCTCCGTGGTGCCACTGAGTTCCGTCGGTGTGTTCTTGGGCAAGACACTTTCCCTTAGCCTCGTCCGTCGGATGGGGACGTAAACCGGGCGGTCCCGTGTATCGGTCTATCCTCCGAGCACGTTAAAGAACCATAGGAATCTATTCGATAATAAGAGTAGGGCAGGTTCCCGGATTCCTACGTATCCTTCCCCTCTCTCTGGGGCGGCTCTAAATAACCTGTACTGTGTTGATGAGCCGTTAAACAACATTCAATTCAGTTCATGTGGCTTTCACTTCAAAACTTTTTATGCATTGTTATTACACTTGACATACAGTTCACACGTGATATGATTTCTGCAGTTTTTCGATTCTACATTATTATTTTTTACAGAATTATGGACCTTTGCTTTATTTTAATAGAATTTTGTTCACATTAAAGACATTTATTACTCTTGATTTTGCCCATCCTCATCGGCTATAGCAAAAAAGCAGGGGTATTCATCAGTTTCAGTGATAATTCTAGTTTTTAATCAAATCTTTACCAAACTTTGTTATAATGTTTATATAAGTCAATACCCAATCAAATTGGAGCAGAAACAGCCTTGTTGCAGTGTGTTAGGCAGAAATTCAAGACTTGGCTGTGCAAGTATGCAAACAAGGTGTGCAAAATAATTTGCTAACACATGCGAAGAGCCAATTTGCCCCAAATGAGTGTCTCTGGGGCAATTTATATCATCTTTCTAATATAAATGTATACAAAACATAACACTATTAAGTAAGAATTTTTAGGTTTTAACCCACCAAATATTGGCCGCGATTTTTAAAAAAACAAACATACAAAAGACAGATGCACGGTCGGCTGGTTTAAACACTACAGAGTTGTGACCCTTGATTGAATGTTTGCTTTATTAACACTCTAGGTCTTTCATTTTTTTCCCGCCTTTTCGAGGGAAAAAGGAGACATAGGTGTTGCTTTTCCGACTTTTGGGTTTAGGTCACTTTCTCACAAATCGTATGTACTAGACCTTTCAAACTTTGTTTATAGTTGTACCTTGAATGGTAAATCACAACTTGACAAAGGAAATGCAGTTGTGACCTTCACCCTACAAGCTAAGGGCAGATATATAACTTAATAATTTTTACATTCAACTTTTGCATGTTGATAACTTTCTCATTAACTGTAGACCACTAGACCTTTCAAACTTTTCTTATATCTGTATCTTGGTTAGTACATCGCAACATGACATAGACAATGCGGATGTGACCCTTACCCACCAAGCAAAGATAACTTAGCAATTCTTAAGTTTACGCCACTTTCTCACTAACTATAATTACCTGGTATGCACTAGATATTTTTACGTTAGATTCTAGTTTAATCTTTGGAAGACAAAAACTTCTATTTTGACGCACTTGTGTCTTGGGTAAGTGCATCTTTTTGGACACAGGGATAACCCTGACCTACTTTATTTTTTTAGTACAATGTCTTATTTTTTAAACAAATACACTTAAATGGCATATCAGCAAAATGTAAACTCTGTTGTTTTTAGTTATTAACCCGTTCAGCGAGACCTGTGAATCTGCAGATTTCTTGTTCCGTGGCAGACCGACTTATTCAGAATGTTTTTTTAGGTCATAAGAAAGAACTGTATAAAGTTTCGTGACCAATGGTCAATATTTTGTAAAGTTATGAGCATTGGTTAAAATCTTTTCAAGTCATGGCCAAGACAGACGATGACCTAGGACAGAACAAACATATCCATAGGTGTCTGCCATGATACGCGTGCACCATAAGCTAGATGGGTGTTGCATGATACTTTATTTTTTTAGTACAATGTCTTATTTTTAAAACAAATACACTTAAATGGCATATCAGCAAAATGTAAACTCCGTTGTTTTTAGTTATTAACCCGTTCAGCGAGACGTGTGAATCTGCAGATTTCTTGTTCCGTGGCAGACCGACTTATTCAGAATGTTTTTTTAGGTCATAAGAAAGAACTGTATAAAGTTTCGTGACCAATGGTCAATATTTTGTAAAGTTATGAGCATTGGTTAAAATCTTTTCAAGTCATGGCCAAGACAGACGATGACCTAGGACAGAACAAACATATCCATAGGTGTCTGCCATGATACGCGTGCACCATAAGCTAGATGGGTGTTGCATGATACTTTATTTTTTTAGTACAATGTCTTATTTTTTAAACAAATACGCTTAAATGGCATATCAGCAAAATGTAAACTCCGTTGTTTTTAGTTATTAACCCGTTCAGCGAGACGTGTGAATCTGCAGATTTCTTGTTCCGTGGCAGACCGACTTATTCAGAATGTTTTTTTAGGTCATAAGAAAAAACTGTATAAAGTTTCGTGACCAATGGTCAATATTTTGTAAAGTTATGAGCATTGGTTAAAATCTTTTCAAGTCATGGCCAAGACAGACGATGACCTAGGACAGAACAAACATATCCATAGGTGTCTGCCATGATACGTGTGCACCATAAGCTAGATGGGTGTTTCATGAAACACTTGTGTCACTTGCCACATGCTTATTCCAGCAAGGACAATCTAATTATGAACTTTGAAAACAGGGTGTGTATTCCTTCACGAGGAGCAGATTTTTTTTTTAATTTTTCAAGTTTTATGAAAAAGTGGAATAACTCTGCACAAGTGGACAATTGATAAGGAAGTACTATATAAAGTTGCATGACCATAGGTCAATATTTTGCCCAGTTAGGTTCCAGGTTAAGATTTTATGAAATGCGTTTTTTTTTTGCCAAAATGAGAGTTATTGGTACCAAATGATAATATGAAAAGAGTATGAAGTTCCATGACCATAGATCAATATGAGTTAGGTTAGGCAGCAGTTTAAAGTTTTATGAAAATGGGTATAACTCTGATGAAAGAAAGTTCAGAGTTATTGGACATATCAATATCATTTGAATAATTGATAAGGAAGAACTGTGTAAAGTTTCATGACTATAGGTCAATATTTTGCAGTTAAGAGTTGGGTTGGGTTACAGGTTAAAGCTTTATGAAAAGGGACATAAATCTGTAAAAAGAGAAGTCCCAAGTTATTGGACGTAACGACACTCCTTGGCGTATGATGAAGATGTGTGAAGTTTTATCAATATAGGTCAAATACTTTTCAATTTATGGCCAGTTATGAGCTTGGTTAGGTTGCAGGATAAATTTTTATGTTTTATGAAATAATTTGGGCAGGAAAGTCAGAGTTATTGGACATACCTCAACATTTCTTGGGGTAAGATAAAGATGTGTCGGAAGTTTCATGAACGTAATTATGCCAAATACTTCTCAAGTTATTGCAAGTTATGAGCTTGGTTAGGCTGTAGGATAAAGTTTTATGCAAAGGGGCTTAACATTGCTGAAAGGAAAGTCAGAGTTATTGGACATGAGTAACATGAAGGTAAGATGAAGATGTGTGTTTTATGAACATAGGTAAAATACATTTCAAGTTATGGCCAAGGTAAGGTTGCAGGTTAAAGTGTCACGGACGACGACAATGAACTAAGTGATACCTAAGTGTCTGCCATGCAGGTGACGAAAAAAATATACATAGTCATATTTTTTCCAGAGTTTATAATATACCGAACAAAATAAATTCAGCACATAAAATGCATGTCAATTCATAAACGAGATACGAAGCCGTGTACAAGGCAACGAGGTCAATGATAAAGTGAGATAGATATGACATTTAATAATGCTGCAAAGCTACTTTTTAAACAAAGTCTGTAATAAAAATAAAGCGAATATGGTGGGAACATACTTTTATAGGTTAATATCGAAAATCGTTCTCATTTCAATGAAAATGGAGGTGATTTTTAACGTTAATTTTGAGAATAATGTTTTGTGAACACATTTTAGTTGTTTTTTTGATCAATGACAGAATGGGCAATTTTTTAAATTATCATTAAATATGTTGAAAGCAATACATTTGTATAACAAAATATTTTTTTTTTATCTGATGCTTCACCTAGTAATAATAAAATAACACATTTTCTTGAAAATCACATTCATATCTGCATTTCCAAAAGCTACAAACAATTATATTGATGTTCATATGTTGTCCCTAAAAGGTCATGCTAAACTTATTTTGTTCAGTATATATGGGTATAGGAATATTCTTTCAGAGAAATCATGATCTCTTTAAACCAAAGAAACGTACTAAGACACGTTTTTTCTTGTAGTTATATTCTATACACTCCTCAAAATAATTTTAGGACCACAAAATAGAACAGTAATAATAACTTTATATTTAATATTATAGATTTCATATTTATATTAAAAAGTTAATACAAATACAACTAAAACTAAACATTTAAAACAGGCAGTAAATTGTTCAATTACAGCATTTTACAACATGACCCAAATCTAAACAGGGTCCTTAAATTATTTTGAGTAGTATATATTCCTCCAATTCTTGGAAAACCATTACTTCTTATTTCTTATTTCTACATAAGGAAAATGCACTTTAGTGTCCATCAGACATGGTGGATAACAGGGTATTTGTAATGTATAAGTTATTCTCAGTCAAATTGTATTTTAGATCTATTTTAATGATTTTCTGGTTCAAATCTGGAGGCAAACCCCTTTAAAGGGGAGTACATCAGGATTTTCATGGGGGTCTAGGTGTCCGACTAAAAATTGACAAATATTAATATTTTCTACACTGAATGTCCTAAACATAAAGAATGAGCCTAAAAATAAGCCCTTATTTGCAAAGAAATTCATTCTGCACAGTAATATGTGCTATCCTAGGTTATGCACCGGGGTTAATTTCAGCATTTTATGTCCGATTCCGTCATAGCTATATGCTGTTTTCAAAGTTTAGATAGTAACACAATGGTTCTAACATAATATTTTAATTGACATAAGTGTTTATCATGAACTGGAACAATTTTATGATTTAAGATGTTTCATGAAAAATCCTGATGTACCCCGTTTAAGACTTTGCATATAAACAGAAGCAACACATAAACACAATGTAAATAATTTATTTTACAGTATCACTATAAATGCCAGACTGACACATGCATGAACAACGTATATAATAATCTAAATTACAAATTCAACAGATAAAACACGCTTCATGAAACATGAAGTCTGTACCTCCAGCAGTTGAATTCGTTTATCCACTCTGACATTGCATCATGCTAAAGGTAACGAACATGGAGTGTTGGAATATGGTTATACTCCAGTATTTAACAATTCATCACATTCCACCATACATTAAGCGTCTCCGTTAACAATGTTGTGTTGTAAACCTTCTCGCCTCTCAATGCTGAGTCAATTCTTACGGATGGCAGGAGGTGACCTGTACTGGTTCTACCCAGGAAAAGTGAGTGGTCTGCCTTCACCACAAAAAAATCGACCGTCATATATAACACAATCTCATTAAACTCAGACCCTTTATCACGCTATGATACTCTTCACTGCTAAGGATCTGACAACACTGCATTGGAGGTCACATCAGAATGACCTTACGATAAATCAGATTTCAGCAAACAAAATTGCTCGGTATAGACTGTTTCACTACGCATGTCGCCTTTCAGTCAAACGTTGTGGAGCAGTCTACGCTCGGTATTGAAAGAGACAATGTCTGTAACTTTTAGCTTATAAAACACAAAATAATTGCGTTGACAAACACAACACACCAACCATTATTGAATATTTACTGAAAAAAACAACAAAAAACAAGATCGTTTGATGGAATTAAATATCGGTACAATTAAAATGTACCAATTCTTGGGATTGAACTCACACTAAAATTACACTCGCGGGTCAATAGTCGCTTCGCTATCACCTGAGTTAAGGGGGCCAGACATACTATCACATACTATTTAGAAAACTAATGTCGTAATAATCTCAGTAGAATATATATTTTCAAAACACATGACAACGCCCATGATTTTCTTCGTATTCTTGATGTAAAACATGCCATTTAGTGCATTTCTTTGAATGTTTCATGCAATCCACAGCAATAACACACGAAGACTTTCGGATATAGATCTATGTGTTTTATGTGGATTTTCGTTTGTTCAGTTCATTGGTTGAATTTACTTGATCTTCTCATGAATATTGATTAGATGAAAGGTCGATCTGACGTGAACGCCAAGGCAGTGTTGTCAGATCCTATAGCAGAGAGTATCAAAGCGTAATTAGGATATGATTTTAATGAGATTGTATATAACCTTACATGTCTTGAAAATGAATTAAAAAAAATACAAACAAATCCACTATACACCGACATGTAGTAAAACTAGGGTCTGAAAGATGAGAGGATGTTATTTTAAGCCTCACTATACTGGGGTCTAAAGGATGAGAGGACGTTCGTTATTTTAAGCCTCACTGGATTGGGGTCTCAAAGATGAATTGAATTGGGTTTTTAAGGCGCACCAACACACGAAAAGGTTATATGGCACCTAAAAGGCATGAACATGCCAGGCTCATCTTCCATGTACATTGAGATAAAATATGGAAAATGGGCCTGAGAGGACATTCGTTATTTTAAGCCTCACTGGACTGAGGTCTGAAAGACGAAAAACTTGTTGTAAGCCTCACTGTACTTGGGTCTCAAAGATGAATTGGAATTGGATTGGATTTTATAGTCGCACCAACAGCTAAGGTCATATGGCGACTCTCCAGCTTCTACTGGTGGAGGAAGACCCCAGGTGCCCCTCCAGGCAATTTTCGTGCGCGGGCGGGCACCTGGGCAGAACCACCGATGTTCCGCAAGCCAGCTGGATAGCTTCCTCACATAAAGATTCCTAGGCCCCTGAGGGATCGAAGCTACAGCGGTGAGGGGCAAATGATTTAAAGTCAGAGACGTTAACCACTCGGCCAAGGACGCCCCCTCAAAGATGAGAGGACCATGTTGGAAGCCTCAGTGGACTGGGGTCTGAAGGATGAGAGGAATATGTTGGAAGCCTTACTGGACTAGAGTCTGAACGACGAGCACCATGTCCATTGTTGTAAGCCTCAGTGGACTGGGGTCTGAAGGATGAGGACCATACATGTTCCTTGTTGTAAGCCTCAGTGGACTGGGGTCTGAAGGATGAGGACCATACATGTTCCTTGTTGTAAGCCTCAGTGGACTGGGGTCTGAAGGATGAGGACCATACATGTTCCTTGTTGTAAGCCTCAGTGGACTGGGGTCTGAAGGATGAGGACCATACATGTTCCTTGTTGTAAGCCTCAGTGGACCGGGGTCTGTAAGATGAGGACCATACATGTTCATTGTTGTAAGCTTCAATGGACTGGAGTCTGAAAGATGAGCACCATGTTCCTTGTTGTAAGCCTCAGTGGACTGGGGTCTGAAAGATGAGGACCATACATGTTCCTTGTTGTAAGCCTCAGTGGACTGGGGTCTGAAAGATGAGGACCATACATGTTCATTGTTGTAAGCTTCAATGGACTGGAGTCTGAAAGATGAGCACCATGTCCATTGTTGTAAGCCTCAGTGGACTGGGGTCTGAAAGATGAGCACCATGTCCATTGTTGTAAGCCTCAGTGGATTGGGGTCTGATAGATGAGAGGACCATGTTGGAAGCCTCACTGAACTGGGGTCCGAAGGATGAGGACCTTGTTCATTGTTGTCTCACTGGACTGGTGTCTGGAAGATGAGGACCATACACGTTCATTGTTGTAAGCCTTAGTGGACTGAGGTCTCAAAGATGAGTACCATGTTCATTGTTGTAAGCCTCAGTGGACTGGGGTCTGAATGATGAGGACCATGTTCATTGTTGTAAGCCTCAGACCCCTGAAAGATGAGACCATGCATGTTCATTGTTGTAAGCCTAAGCGAACTGGGGTCTGAAGGATGAAGACCATATTCATTGTTGAAAGCCACAGTAGTGTGGGGTCTGAAAGATGAGGACCATGTTCGCTGTTGTAAGCCTCACTGGACTGGAAAGATGAAGAACATGTTCCTTGTTGTAAGCCTCAGTGGACTGGGGTCTGTAAGATGAGGACCATACATGTTCATTGTTGTAAGCCTCAGTGGACCGGGGTCTGTAAGATGAGGACCATGTTCATTGTTGTAAGCCTCAGTGGACTGGGGTCTGTAAGATGAGGACCATGTTCATTTTTGTAAGCCTCAGTGGGCTGGGGTCTGAAAGGACCATGTTCATGGTTATAAACCTCAGTGGACTGGGGTCTGAAAGATGAGGACCACACATGTTCATTGTTGTAAGCCTCAGTGGACCGGGGTCTGTAAGATGAGGACCATGTTCATTTTTGTAAGCCTCAGTGGGCTGGGGTCTGAAAGGACCATGTTCATGGTTATAAACCTCAGTGGACTGGGGTCTGAAAGATGAGGACCATGTTCATTGTTGTAAGCCTCAGTGGACTGGGGTCTGAACGATGAGAGGACCATGCTGGAAGCCTCACTGGACTGGGGTCTGAACGAGTAGCACCATGTTCATTGTTGTAAGCCTCAGTGAACTGGGGTCTGAAAAATGAAGACCATGTTCATTGTTGTAAGCCTCAGTGGACTGGGGTCTGAAAGACGAGGACCATGTTCATTGTTGTAAGCCTCAGTGGACTGAGGTCTGAACGATGAGAGGACCATGCTGGAAGCCTCACTGGACTGGGGTCTGAACGAGTAGCACCATGTTCATTGTTGTAAGCCTCAGTGGACTGGGGTCTGAAAGACGAGGACCATGTTCATTGTTGTAAGCCTCAGTGGACGGGTCTGAACGATGAGAGGACCATGCTGGAAGCCTCACTGGACTGGGGTCTGAACGAGTAGCACCATGTTCATTGTTGTAAGCCTCAGTGAACTGGGGTCTGAAAAATGAGGACCATGTTCGTTGTTGTAAGCCTCTGGACTGGGGTCTGAAAGATGAGGACCATGTTCATTGCTGTAAGCCTCAGCGGACTGGGGTCTGAGGCATGAAAAGGATGGAAAGAACTGAACCAGCAAGCTGGAACTTGCAGTCTCCGTGCTCGCTTACAACACATGAAACATAACTACAAGACTAACTCTTAAAGTGATGAATTATTTTTCCCTGTCAAAGAAATTCTTAAAATTTAAACAATATATAATGATGATGATGACAATGATAATGATGACGATGATGATAATGAATGATGATGATGACAATGATAATGGTGATGACAATGATCGAATGATGATATTGATAATGACAACGAATGATGATGACAATGATAACGATTGATAAGGATCAATAATAGCTCCAGCACATCATTGATAATGTCATCAAATCAACAATGTACAATATTTGTATTGACCCACATACTGATGTAGATCCATACATGTAAATTACCAAAAACGAAGACGAAATTTACCACACAACTGTCACATACCCAACTGATTATATATAAAAGCTGTTCAAAGCTCTTCTAGCTTTCTCTCGAATTATCAATCCTGTTAATACTGATATTTCAGAAAATTTAACATCTGACACAAAGTAATGCTGGGTGTATTGATGTAATTGCAAATTAATTCAACTTGTCAAAATAAGACTTTCAAGTAAGTGTAAATTTTCAATTCATTTTCTTTCAAACAAAAGCAATTGAATTCATTTCTGTTCTTGGTAAATAGTCGTCCACCGTTCATGCATGCCATATTTCAATTGATTTTGTCCCCAAATTTCAATCAAAAGCAATTCAATAATAATTTATTGTTTTTCCTATCACAATTTTTCAGTATTTCCTAATGTTTTGCCTCATTCCTGATGTCTCATTTTAGAGCTTCGATCATTCCTGTCGATATATCTGTCATCCGTGGATATTTAATCTTCTTTTTATCAAGTTCTTCCTGAGACCACAGTAAAAGTTTTAATAAGTTTGCCAGTTTTGGAGTGGCATCCACCTCTAATATTGCAGCATTTAATTCACTGGCCACCTGAAAAGTTAATGTAAAATGGAATTATTTTCGTAACATTATTAAAAGGATTATCGTAATTCTACTCTACAACTAGAAAACGTGTCCATGGGACATGGATGCCAACGAAGTGCGGTTAAGATCATATTGACCTTCTTTTGTTAGGATTATACTGCTGTCATACTGATGTAATCATGAGTGAAATTTGAAAGCTCTACGACTTCCAGTGAAATGGGACTTATCTTGGATTTGAATATAAAACTTTTTCATATCAGGGTTCGACACAAACTGTTATAATTAAGTAGGAAGCCTGCAGGACTTCCTGTGTTTGAAAACTGGTGGTCCTTCTAACAGGTAGGTGGTCCTTCCCATGTACAGCTATACTTACCGAAACATTACAATAAAAAAACCCACATAAACTGTTGTTCTATTCAATGTTTACATTATTTTTCAACTTTGTCTTTTGTTATTTTGGTCGCAGAGGGACATTTCTAACCCGTTACACAAAGTCAGTCATGTGAACGATTGACGGTCCTATATGTATAATCCTACTACATGAGATGAATATACAGCATGTATATTTTTAATGTCCGTAATTTAAAATAGCAGGCCCCATGGGCCACCAATCTTTAGGAAAGTGATGGTCCTTCCGAAAATCAGGTGGACTCGGGCCAGCGGACCGGAGTCAGTGTCGAACCCTGCATATAGCCGAAGAAGAGTAATAAGTTACATACTGCTCCACTTATGTGATGGGTAATAAAATGCTGCTGCAAAATAATTATTATTATGCAAAATAATTATTTTGTCACTACTTTAAAACTTAAGCAAGGTTACCACTCGATAAAATTAGAATAACACAAATAGCATTGAGATATCTCCACATGTTATTCGATGTCACAATTCATGGAACACCACAAACAAAAGAAAACAAAAATAGAACTATCACTGAAGGCGATGAATACCCCCACTTTTTGATCAGTTGTTATATGTATAATTATGAAGTTTGGGAACAACCAATTCAAAACTGTTTGAGGAATGCAAGTAATAACACAAAGGACTGTGGACACTCTACTGGCTAAAATGGCTCTTATACATGCATCAAGGGAATTTTTCATAAAATTTCCATCAGTACTTCTTTTAAACTAGAAGGTCTCAGCCTACATGTCAAGCTCTATTATAAAGGTCCAGATTTTTGTGACCTATATTTTGTCGAAAGTAGGTCACAGCGATCCAAAATTTTCCACATAAGGAACATTCTGGTGGTTTGGTGAAAATCCTGCGAGAAAGCAGCAAGATAAGCTTGGCGTAGTGGAGACCGGACATGACATGCATTTCGGAGAACGCGGACAACATTTTGATCGCCAAGTCGAGATCTGTAAACGGGCTCGACAAAATTTGCGATACCTTACTCATAACAAAAGTTACTGAACAGAAAAGATTTTTCTAGTTTTAGTAACAGCGACCTTGACCATAGTGGCCCCAAATGCAATCCAAACCCTCCTTTCCTTAATCCACCTGCATTAGTTTGGCCCAATATAGCATATTAAAAAAAGTCAAGGGCCATAACTCCGGTGTAATTGGTCCGATCTGGCTGGTTTTCGAACTTGTCCGAGCTTTCATTGGTATCAACAATCTGCTAGTTTGGAAAAGGGCGGATGAAAAATGAAGGCCCTATCATATTATAGCATACTTCAGAAAATAATGAACCATAACTCTGGTGTAAATGGTCTGATCGAGCTGTTTTTCAAACTCGTCCGAGCGTTCATTGATATCAACAATCTGCTACAGTTTGGAAAAGTGAAGGCCCTATTGTGTTGAGGCAAAATATTATATTAATAAATCAAGGGCCATAACTCCGATGTTACTGGTTCCAACTGGCTGGTTTTCAAACTCGGCCGAGCTTACATTGATATCAACAATCTTGTATAGTTTGAAAAAGATTGGACGAAAATGAAGGCCCTATCGTGTTAACGGGGCAAAATATTAATGGACGATATACATGTCGCAATCCCATAAGCTCTGCTGGCATTTGGCCAGTAAAGCTAAAAATGTGTTGCGCAACGGGACAAAAATGTGTTACGTCTGGAGGTAATGAGACATTACGGACAGCGTGATTCCCATATAGCGCTAACTCTGTTTTGTGGAACTTTGTGGAAGTGAGAGTATAACAATGGCTTCACATCGACTAACTAAATTGTGTTGAAAAATGCAGCAAAATGAACAGTATTCATGAAAAAGATGAGCTTATCAACCTGATCAATCTGATTAAAATCATATCCTAATTACGCTTTGATACTCTATGCTATAGGATCTGACAACACTCGTCAGATCGACCTTTCATCTAATCAATATTCACGAGATCAACTAATTTCAACCAATGAAATAGCGCATTTCATATGCACTTCAGATGGTTCGAATGAACTGAACAAATGAAAATCCACATAAAACACGTATAAATCTATATCCGAAAAAGATAGTCTTTGAGCGTAGACGGCTCCACAGTGTTTGACTGAAACGCGACATGCACAGTGAAGCAGTCTATACTGAGCGATTTTGAAGGCTGAAAACTGATTAGCTAATCATAAGGTCAATCTGACATGACCGCCAATGCAGTGTTGTCAGATCCTTAGTAGTGTAGTGTATCGTAGCCTGATAAAGGGTCTGATTTTAATGAGATTGCAACCTGATAAAATGACAGAGAGTTGACAAGGGACATATCAATGGGAATGACCTCCTCTTTGTATGGACTAAGGGAGATAACTACAGGCCCATGTATATTAAAACTGTGTAATATTATCACATTAGTCACTCAATTTGCTCAAAGGGTGAAACAAATGCAACATTTTTTTTGTGGCAGAGGCACAGTCAGTGGCCACGTTTACTGATTCAACAACTTACAAAGGACGTTATGATAATCTAGATCAAGTTGGAAAATGGCTATTTTATGTCAACATTTGATAGTTATGGTCATTTGTTTGACTACGAATTCTCGTAATTATTGGTTCCCGGTTAAAACTTTTGAAGGATTTGATTCAAACCAAATCTGACATACACGTTAACATTAACAAAAGCAAGTTCAAAACAGCAAGTCTTTTTTAAAATCTGATGGTAATGACCGAGTGGGTCCATCATCTAGAGACTAGCACCGCCTTTATTTTTCATCTGCAAAGAATCGGCTAAAAATAGTTAGTCTACAACATACAGTAAATTGTTCTGTAATAAGTATGTTGTTTTTTACCCGTCACTTAAATATGACAAATTTAAATATTCATTTAATGAAATAACTACCTTCTGTCTCTGTGATAAATGTAGAAGATCACCAAATGGAGATTTTTCTGGATCCTCGAAGGCAAGGAGAGCAAGTGTTCTTTCAAGCTCGGACAAAATTTCTGGGTTTTCCTCGCCTCGCTCAGCAAGGTGAATTTGTGCATACTCCAGAGCTCCCTCTACATTCCTCTGTCTTATCAACTCTATCAAATGTTGTTGCTGTAAAAATTAATAGATAAACATATCAATGCAGGTAACAAACAAACACACTAACAAACAAAAATATTAATTTTTAAGATATACAGCGTAACACATAGCAATACACCTTTGGTTTTCATCTTTATAAGGTGGCGCTGTAGTGTAAACTGTAATAGTTAGCAACAGAGCTTAATTAGTAATCCAGTGATCGTCGACTGTGAGCCCCAGCCAGAATATTTGAATTATCAATTCCCTAAATGACCGTACAAAATAAGAATCAAATCCGTTCACATTTGGACAAGGTATGCATTTTTTTTGTGATTTTTGACCCAGTTACCCCCAACGGGACCCCAGCGGGCGGAGACAAAATCCAAGACTTTTCTGCACCCTCTTGGGTCATATAATAGAAAAAATTTGAACCCATGACACCAGGTTTCCAATATATTGCATATTTAAGAATAACAAAGGCCATCAAGTCTGGTGTAACTGCTCCGATCCGGCTGGTTTTCAAACTTGTCCGAGATTTTATTGATATTATTCAGGCAAAAAATAAAATAATAAATGATGTGTAAGTTTGGTAAAGATCAAATAATAAATGAAGGTGCTAGAGTGTTCACAAGGCAGAAAATGGCATTTTCAGCAAAACAAGGACCATAACTCTGGAGTTACTGATCCGATCTGTTTTCAAACATGTCCATGATTTCATTGATACTAACAATCTGAGCAAGTTTGGTAATGATCAAATAATAAATGAAGCTGTTAGTGTTCACAAGGCAGAATATGGCATTTTTCACAAATAATGTGCCATAACTCCGGTGAATCCAATTTGGCTGGTTTTTGAACTTTTCTGAGCTTTCATTGATATAAAGACCATGGCAAATTTTGGTGAAGATCCGATTAATTATGAAGGCCCTATCATGTTAACGTTAACGGACGACGACGGACAACTCGCCATGCCCTAAGCTCTGCAGGCATTCACGATTGAGCATAGAATTACATTCATACAGACACAATGTTGTCATGTGTTCAACTCCGCCCCATTTCTCGCTGAATGTAAACAAGAGTGTAAATAACGATTCGTCACCCGATTCGTCGAACCATTGTTGCCGCAGTAGCTAACGATTTTTATACGCAACAAGTAAATTATATGTGAAGTCTACATCAATTGTTTTTTGAATATGTATGAAAGGTCTCATTCAATATTTAGCGCATTTTCTCATTCATTTGATGAAATTGGAAACCCAGAGCTAACTGTGAGGGACATAATCATAGTTGACAACTGCGCCACCCATCATAACCATGGAGAAGCGTGGAGAAGCGGTTCTGTCTCAGTTTTTGAATAAACAAGGAATAGAATATGTATTTACACCTATCCGGTATGCATTTGCCAGGTATGAACCCGGCGGAGATGTGATTCAGGCATATAAAATCAGTGCTTAAGAGCCAGCATTACAGTAGAATTGCTCGAGAGATTAACCTTGAATATTTTGAAAGTAATAACTTCCATCACTGCTGGGGATGCCCGAAGTTATTTTCGCGGAGTGGAATACATCAACATCTAATAGTGAAAAGGTGAGTCTTTAGAAGTACATGTACTCAGTGTTATGTTATGATATCGATTTTGGTCACGTGAGACTTGTAGGCTGGGTGAGTGGGAGATGTCAACAAGTTCCAATTCACCGAGTACTTCCATTTTATTGGACGGCATCTTTGGTTGTTTACATGTCTGATGCGACAACATCCATTGGCACAAGCAATGTATTTCCATTCTCAATCGTGAACGGCTGTAGAGCTAAAAACATCAAGCCGGCTACAATACAATTATTTATGTATTGAGCTATTATGACTATACTGCTATATCAGTGATTTTGAAATGTTACATATACAATATTTAAAATTTACTAAAAACTATCAGACTGTGAAAATGATATTTAAAAGCACCTATATAAGCGTTGAGCTTCAAATGATGTCTACCATCGATACCATGGTAACAAATTAAACGGCTATCTATTAGAAATCTAATAAAATTATAAAACCTGAAGATGGAAGTAGAGATATCTGTCGTTATCGAGCAGCTCTGGGTGGAGACTATTGACCAATGAGATTGCACTCTCTATACAGCCATTCTGTATCTCATCACGTATCCGTATCCTGTCGTCAAGCTGGTTCAGATCAATCGAAGGCTGTATTCCGGATTCGAGGCGGAATTTTTCTGCGGACTCCTTGAATCCCTCTACAATAGTATCCAGATGTTACATGGTCAGTTATCTTATAAAATTGCACTTACATTCCCATCAAATTTTTGTTTTTCCACAACATAATTATTAACAAGATGTAACAATACATATTACAAATGTTAAGTAATATTATAAAAGGGTTATCTCAATAATCTGTCATTTTTCTGCTTTTTAATTGAAATGTAGACAGACATTATAACTTAAAAGAACATATCAGCTTTAAAATGATGAAATACAAAAAATAAGGATTATCTGTTTAATGTTTCTTTGGTTCTGTCACATAACTTACTTGCAGTGTTGGAATGTAATAAAGCCATTATATATTTATCATATTTCACCAGTGTAATAAATATGCAAATGAAGGCCAAATCATCACTCCGTCTTTTCCCTTCAGTTCAGAGTACATCGGAATTGTCTCATTGATTTCTGTAACTGTTAAACTGTTTGAGTTTATGGAAACCAACCAATTTATTAAACTCGTTAGATAAGATTGATATGAAGCTCGGCACAGCCTCCCCACATATAATTTTATCCAATTTGTTTAATAAAGTCAATATAAAACAGGCATTCACGTAACTATCTCTATAAACTGATTCATTTTAAATTTCTTTGATGGGTTCCAAGATTTATGTAGCGACAGAAAATGCCCCCGTCTGTTCATCTCTGCTCACTTGAATTTAAGCGTCTACGTGGCTGAATGGTTAATGACGTTGCGTTGTCAACCTTCGCCTCTCACCGCTGCGGGTTCGAATCCCACTGGGACCTCGACTTGCAAGTGAGGAACTGTCGATTCTTATGGATGGCGGGAGGTGTACAGTACTGGTGTTACCCACTACCCAGGAAAAGTGGGTGGTCTACCTCCACCACAAAAAATCGACCATTATATATATATAATTATAACCTTGCAAGTGTTGAAATTGACGTTCTCTTGAATTGTGTTTTTCAGTCTTACCTACCTGTGACCAAATAGTTCATAACCAATGTGTTCATATCTGCTCGCGTGATCTGCGTGTTATTCAATCTGTTTGTCCAATCCTCCTTACTTATGCCTTCTGTTTTGTCTAGCGTCAGAACTGAAACATTCAATATATAATTGAAAAACATATGAAGATGGCTGATTCTGAGGTAAGTATGTTACAGAATGTGCATTATTTTACAATTATAGAGCTACATGTACAGTATGTTATGAAGGGTATGTAATCGGCTACAAGTAAATGGTGAATAATCGATTGTCACTGTGTTTTCTCGATAATTCATAATCTTGTGCAACACTTTCCCTAAGCCTTTCCTGCCGGATGATGAAGTAAACCAGGCGGTCCCATGTATCGAAGTCTAGTGTCCAAGTACATTAAAAAACATAGGAATCTACTCGAAACTAAGAGTTAAGAATGGGTTCCCCCATTTCTATCGCCATTGCAAAAGCAGTCACGAGAAAAAAAAGGTACAAACATCTCTAAATTCACCCTATTCATAATTTTGCATTGCAGAGATGTTGAGATTTTATTTTATTTTCAGTAGGTGATAAAACTTGTGTTACTCGGTTTTTATCCTTAGGTTCTATAGTAAAATAAAAATCTTTGGCAGAGTAAAAAGATGATAATTTTCAAGATTTTTATTTTAAAAGATACATATATTGAATCAGTTTGCATGAATGTGCTTGAAATATACAGGGTTTTAAAAGAATCTCACTGTAGATACCTTAATTTTAACAGTAAACTTGGTTGCACATCAAGGATAAAGACCGAGTTTATCACCTACCAGAATGTATTGGTTAGTTCTTATTTCTGGTCACTGATTGGTCATTTCTTTTGATGATGCTCTATCAAAATTATGAATATTGCTTGAATTAATAAAAAGCAATATATAATCAAAATTATTTTATCTATTTGGCACACAATTTCAGTGGTTGAAATTAGCACTAGCCCAAAGGTGAACAACTAGTAAATATTAATTCGGGCTAGTAAGTCTAGAAATTTTATATAGTCAGGTTTATGAAAATTGTACTAGTCCAAATGATTATATTATAATTCAGGCTAGTGAACAAAAATCCTAAGCTTAAGGTAAAAAAATATTGGTTTGCTGTGCTCGACCTACTCACTAAAAAGAGCCCTACCCACCTAAAATATTTTGGATCGGAGCACAGCAAACCAACAATTTTTTAAGGATCATAGTATGGCCTAATTTCTTTGACTGCAATGTTCATGTTCCATGTTCCTTTTAAATATTAATACACATTAATATTCTTTTTTTAAATAAAAGTTACTGTATATGTCATATATATGGTACGAAACAACAATAAATTACTAAATAGTCCTTGTGTGGTACGAAACCTCCTAGAAAATGGTACGGAATCTTCAGGTACGAACTAGTAACGGTACGAAACCAATAATTCCCTTACCCCACCCACAAGAAATACACAGAGAACAAATATGTCTTCGAATTAAGATGGAAGTTAAATTCAAAAGGAGTTATTATATACCTCTTTCCATTCTTTGTACAAAACTTTGACGATAAAAGTATTTGATATTTTATCTTAATCTAGCAGAAACCGTCCATAGTACTTTATCTTCGATCTTTTCCACTCCGAAGTGAAAACAAAAACAAGACCTACAGGAAGTAAAACAAAGCGCATGCGCTCGCACCTTGTTTCCGGCTAATTAGCATTGTTTTCCTAATTAATTAGCAGCGATTGAAATTCATAAAGCTTATTTACCGTGAATTTTAAGTATTATGCATATAAATAGACACTTCTACGTGATAAGAACATGCTACTTTTCGTTCGTTAACCTTCGTGACAACGCCTCGTAAAATCAAGATGGCGGAGATTGTCAATTTTATCACAAAAATGTTAAAAAATTAAATAAAATGTTTACAGCCAAACTACTGGATTTTGCATTAGGCTGACAAAGCAGAAACATGGCAGAAAGGTAAGGTTACTTGCTCACTTTGCATTTATTCTGATCTTCAAGTTTGAAACCATTTTTTATTATCGTTTAAAATCCCTTCCTGTCAAGTGCAAAGTTTGTACATGTATGTAGTCGTGTTTTGCATGTCAGTTTCTGGCAGGTACCTCAAATACGGGTAGAGCATACTTATATACTATGTTTTAGGACACACATCTAAAACTGATTTTAAAAAAAGGTATAACATACATTATCTTACTCGAACCTTCTTGCGATAATAAACATTCCATCGAAGTAGGCCTACATGTATGGCTATTATCCAGAATTAGCACGTAGCTACATATGAGAATTATAGCGTTTATGGTTTTATATTCTGTACTGCCCATAAAGCTGTGAGTCCTTTGATTGGAAATATAGGTAGAGTATGTGGCACAATTCCAGTTCACAATTTTGGCCAGGTTAATTTCTGAAGACGTAACGCATCCAGGGCAGGAAAATCTGTTTCAATGTTACTCGTCATTCGTAATACATGTATTTGAATGGTCACTCATCCTGCATCAATAAGCACTCATCATGGCAAGCGGACAAGTGGAATTTTTGAGTCCTGGCAATGACTGCTTAAACAACGCCATTCAATTGACTAAACCTTTAATACCACGTGTCCATGCATAAAACTCACCAAAGAGAAGGATATCACATTGATCTAGTCCTGTTTGTTAAGAATACATGTATGTATATATATTTCCCCTGTCATTTACTTCTACATTTTTGTCTGAAATATTTTGCAAGACTCCATATTTGGAAACTTCGATCTGGTCAACTGCCCAACTCATAAATGAATACAGTGGATAGAAAAAAACACAAATAAACAAGTTAACTGGAAATTGTCAGTTGTATTCTTGAGTTCACAGCTCTGTGGTTGGTACAGAACATAAAAGCATATTAAGAGCTATGATTCTCACAACAAGCTGCAAATAAAAAAATATATACCCTTGCTGTCAGTGTATATATAACTGTAAATATATTGTGATAAATGGGAATCAAACCTAACAAATGGTGCAAAGGATTTGAAACAAATTGTTAATTTGACAAAGATACAGACTTCGAAATGAGGTTGGTGTCAACTGTCTTCATTACCATGTGTTTATATCTAATGATAGACAGAATGGTAGCTATTTTTTTGTTTGAATAATATTTGTGGCTCAAGTGCCAGTAATTCTCAATTTCTCAAGTAGCTTCTTTAGGCTTAAGGTGTTTTATATCTAGGGCTTTCCCCAGCCCTTTTAGGCATCACAGTACCGCGATATTATATATACTTTAACTATATATAGCTGTTTTTGTCTCATAATGATTTAATATGAAATAATAGTCATCAGGCCCCGACCTAGGTCCGGGCTTGCAAATGTCCCAGGAACATGCCCGACCGGTCGTGTACAATAAGAACGGGACATTTACCCATAAGAAATGTTCTTTTAAAATTCCATTTAGTTCTGCGTTTAAATTACTTTTCACTCTCACAAAAACGATGAAGCCGTAGTTTGTTTTTACAATATAGATTCACCTAACGTAATGCGCATGCGCGACGGCTTCCCGAATTATTTATAACACGCTTGTTTTCCATTCTCCATGCAGCGATGGAACTAACTGTAAAGGGAGTTAACTCTGTGTGGATTTTAACATGTCGTAAAATATTGTCAAAGATCTAGACACATCGTTTAATGTCAAATTGATGCATATGATAATATACGCCTGTAACGAGTGCTAGCTAGATATTTTGCACATTTCAATTGAAAGTCTATCCTATTTTATGTGAAACAATATTGCGACGTTTGAGACTCATTTCCATTTTGTTGTCAACCGCATTTGCCGATTTGTCAATGTTGATTTCCCCTTTCGAGATGTACCTTGGTCAGGGCACATGATGTGAAACAATTTTGCGACATTTGACACTCATTTCCATTTTGTTGTCAACCGCATTTGCCGATTTGTCAGTGTTGATTTCCCCTTTCGAGATGTAACTTGGTCAGGGCACATGAAACTTGGGTCAGGGCTAGTAGGTTCTGCATCTACTAGCCCGACTGGGCTAGTTGAAAAAAAAGTTAATGTTGAGGCCTGGTCATTCTTTGAGACTAGAGTATACGTGCCAGTCAATACAGCAAGTGAGACAAAATGTTTCTGACAATGCTGATGTTAGGGTGAAACAGGGCTCAACCTTTTTTTGAAATTAAGGTAACATAAGCTACGTATTACAATATTTATCATTGTCTGGTACTGACATATCACAATTTGTTGTTTGTATTGGACGTTACGTATAAAGCGTCTTGTATCTTGTTGAATATATCTTTGTATCTTGTAACATTTCTGTCATCCTGAAGCGGGGTGCAAGAAAATGACTATAATACATGTACATGACAGTCGGGTACCTCATAATAAATGAATGTATACCCAACAGTTGGGTACCAGAAATAGACTTTATACACAACCGTGGGGTACCTCCAAAACTGAGCACTGAGTCTGCATTTTAATGGAGTCTGTCATCCTGTTTTTGACCTAATGGAGTTTAAACAATTTTTCACATATAATTTTAAAATTGAGCTGTGTTGCTCTGGCCTCCCATTAGTCTTGGGGAAACCCGTAAATGATATGCTTTTTGCCATGATTTTTGAAACTACAAGATACATGTAAATAAGTGGAAAGTTTAAATTAACTACTCAGGAATGGTAAGGTTAACAGTTTACTTACATATTTATTATAAAGGGCTACCGGTTTCAGTACAATACTGTTTTTAATAAAATACATCTGGTCACAATAATAAACTAAACATGATGATACTTCAAACACCTACCCAATCGTTAAGATTTAGCTTGCATTTAGTACGCTAAGAAAAGTGTTGGCCACATATAATTTATAAAGCCTTTTGAAGGAAATAGCACTTGGGCAATATTTCAAAAATCAACCTTTTCATCCACTCCTCTTTATTGAGATTTGGTCGTCAGACTGAATATTAAAGTGAATAAGACATTTACATGTATCTATGTAACCATCTGGTACTCGAGTGCAAACACTTGGACCCAGGACTTTTTTTCGGAAATAGGGGAAGAGGCCCAGGCCCTTCAATAGTGGGAATAAAAAGCGTGATTTTCGAGTTAAAGGGAAAAAAATAATGCAATTTTGAGATATAGGGGGAACAGTGAATTGGACAGAAATTGAAAATTTGGGTGTGCTAATATATATGCAAAAGAGGTACATTTTAGATAAAATGTCTGCTATAAATGTATCCTATCCCAAACATAATAATGTTGAGAAAGTTAGAGAGGGAAATAATTTATGTTAAGCAAGACATATATATATTTTTTAAGGGAATTTTCTCAGCCAGAGAGAGGAAAAAGTAGTTTGTTTTGCTAGGGAAAGGGGTCGAATATCGGCCCCGGCCCCTGTTTATGAAGGAAAAAAAGCCCTGGGACCACTACTGATAAGGCCACTTTGTTCAGTTGTATAAAACAGTTTATCGAAATTGACTGTTTACCATGGTTTTACCAGGGCTTTTTTCGAGAAAATTGGGGAAAGGCCTTGGCTTGCTGATTTTGGGACAGAGAAGTGCCGGATCGTCGAATTTGAGAAATAAAAGAGTGTGATTTTCGCTGTATGGCGGAATGTTTTTTAAGGGAGAACTTTCATTAAAAATATTGAATTTAGCATTTATCTTAACATACAAACTATGGATTTTTTAGTCTGTCACCTTTATTAAATTTGATTTACTTCTTCTTTTTTTATGGTTTTTTTTGTTGCAAAATATATATTTTTTGCAATTGAGAAGAGGTTGAATTTCAGCCCCCTGTTATGTAGGTTAAAAAGGCCCTATTTTACTAAAAGGCCCTATTTTACTAAAAGGCCCTATTTTACTATGTATATCATTCATGTGCATTGTTGTGTAAAAGAAGTTGTCACACCTGAGAGATTCCATTCATTGATTATATGAACATTTATGAATGAAGTTGATATTACATGTATACAAGTTTTGTTTGTGTTATATACATGTACATGCATTAATATCGGTAGGATAACACTTGGTTTTTGTGGTTGTTTGCTCAAGTACATTTATTGCCTGGTAAGCTGTAACCAATGAGTAGGCAAGTAGGATTATTGTGTGAAAAACAACTTGACTGACATTGGATAATGTTGTGGGCCTTTTAGAGCAAAATGCATTTATAGATGTACAATGAATAGAAAAGATTCTATCTACTAGTGGCCACTTATGTATTAAGTATTATCAAATGTACAGTAAATTTATGTAAAACTCAATAGCGTTAATTCAGTTCTTTGCAAAGAGTGGTTACATCTTAAAGGGACACATGGCAATCTTGAGTTTTATTCAAACATTAAAATCTTTCTTTCTTTCTAAGGATTAGAGTCCCTCTACCTTATGAGCCCCCGGGAAGAATCCCCCGTTGAAAAAATAAAAATTTGCTCCTCAATTTAGTTATCCTGCGTCATTTTGACTTTAAAACTGCTTGCATATGATTAAATAAAAAATTGAGATTTCAATTTTCTTCACAATTTCACCAGATTTTTAAACATATTATTGATGCACTATTATAAAAAGTTAGTAATATGTAAAAAATAATTTTTGTTTGAACTATTCTAACAATTACTATTAATGATTGAACAAATGCAAGTGAAGAGAAAAACTAACGGGACGCCGTGAGTTTTTTAAAAATCAAGATTGCCGTGTGTCCCTTTAATGACATTTTCTGGTCTAAACTTGGGCATGGCCCAGTGGAGAGCACTTTGGACTTGATATCCAGAGGAGCCGGGTTCAAGCCTAACCAACACAACTGATTCAAACTAGGCCAGGATTACTGAGTTTCAATGGTACATGTACATGTATGTTCATAGGCAAGACATGTTCCCTTATTAGCCCTGGTATTGTCGGATGGGAATATGTATCGGGGTTGATCTTCCGAGCGATGTGTATCAGGGTTGATCCTCCGAGCAAATTCGCAGATAAATTTGGTAACATTCATATAATGGCATACGATCATTTCTTCAGTTTATTCATTCTGACAGTATCCTTTTGTCTCTGTGGCAGATGCCAATACCTAGTTAGTGACAATGATCCTGCACCTAGTGTCTTTGTAGCAGATATCGCTACACAATTAGTGACATTGATCCTGCACCAAGTGCCTTTGTAGCAGATATCACTACACAATTAGTGACATTGCTTCTGCGCTAAATGTCTTTGTAGCAGATATCACTACACAGTTAGTGACATAGATCCTGCACCAAGTGCCTTTGTAGCAGATATCGCTACACAGTTAGTGACATTGATCCTGCACCAAGTGCCTTTGTAGCAGATATCACTACACAATTAGTGACATTGATCCTGCACCAAGTGCCTTTGTAGCAGATATCACTACACAATTAGTGACATTGCTTCTGCGCTAAATGTCTTTGTAGCAGATATCACTACACAGTTAGTGACATAGATCCTGCACCAAGTGCCTTTGTAGCAGATATCGCTACACAGTTAGTGACATTGAACCTGCACCAAGTGCCTTTGTAGCAGATATCGCTACACAATTAGTGACATTGATCCTGCACCAAGTGCCTTTGTAGCAAATGTCACTACACAATTAGTGACATTGATCCTGCACCAACTGCCTTTTCAGCAAATGTCACTACACAATTAGTAACAGTGACCCTGCACCAAGTGTCTTTGTAGCAAATGTCACTACACAATAACAGTGACCCTGCACCAAGTGTCTTTGTAGCAAATGTCACTACGCAATTAGTAACAGTGATCCTGCACTAAATGTCTTTGTAGCAAATGTCACTACACAATTAGTAACAGTGACCCTGCACCAAGTGCATTTGTAGCAAATGTCACTACAAAATTAGTAACTACACAATTAGTAACAGTGACCCTGCACCAAGTGCCTTTGTAGCAAATATCGCTACACAATTAGAAACAGTGACCCTGCACGAAGAGCCTTTGTAGCAAATGTCACTACACAATTAATAGTAACAGTGACCCTGCACCAAGTGCCTTTGTAGCAAATGTCACTACACAATTAGAAACAGTGACCCTGCACGAAGAGCCTTTGTAGCAAATGTCACTACACAATTAGTGACAGTGACCTTGCACCAAGTGCCTTTGTAGCAAATTTGTCACTACACAATTAGTAACAGTGAAGTGCCTTTGTAGCAAATGTCACTACACAATTAGTGATGGTGATCCTGCATCAAGTGCCTTTGTAGCAGATGTCATTACCCAATTAGTGACAGTGACCCCGCACCAAGTGCCTCTGTAGCAAATGTCACTATACAGTGACTGTGACCCTGCAACAAGAGCTTTTATTGCAAATATAAAGGACTTTTGTTTGGCTATCTAACTTCCTCAATATTGTTTTGTTTTGGATACATTTACATATCTAAAATATGCTGAATAATTATACATTTGTTCTATTGTTTCCTCCTTGCATGTAAGGAGTAATATTGCTTTTAACAATTAATCTTTCAATACTTTTTTTCACAAATCAGACAGTTATTGCGCTTTATTTTCACTTCAAATGTTTCTGTAGCAAATGTCACTTCAAGTGTGGCAAAGGACTCCCTCCCTACCTGTTACTGTGACAGTGTCCCTTCACCAAGTATGTAGGTCAGTCAACAATTAAACCGTGTCCCATAACATATCTCTGTATCAAATGATACTACCGACACATTTTCATGTTTCCAGAGGAAGGGTGGGGGAGTGGGGAGAGAGGTTTAAAGATACATTTGAGCCTCCTGAAAAAAATCATTCATATTCTGAGTTACAGTGTTTTTTGCAGGCACCCTTGTTGAGATTGATCACTGTATAGCATGTCAGTGGCCAAAAGGGAATTGTTATTGATCATTTCAACACTGTTTATTGCTTCATTACTGGAAACTGTCATCGCATCATGTGTAGAAATGCACCTGCAATCTAAGCATGTCTTCATTAAACCTTTGGCTTCATTTTGACTGTATTCATGAAATGACCAACACCACAATTAGACAGTGTTGAAAGATTTGGGCAAGAATTGTTACATGTAAAATGTATATTACAAGTGCATGGACTAAATATTTGCAGAATTAAATATTTAATCCATTCCATGTTAGAGAAGCACTTTTGTGTGTTTCGACACTGATTTTCAGGAAATAATTTCAGGGGGAAAATAAAGAATGACTGACAGTGTCGCTATACTTACTATTAACCCTTAAATCGCTACATATTTATAATGGACTTTGCTTTCTTTGAATTAAGACCATTCCATTTATGTGACAAAGGGGTGTTTTGGGGGAAATGACTGAGCAGCAGCTGGACATTGTAAACCTGATCAGCCTGCGAGTTACTGTACTGGAAAATTAAATATTCAAGAGATAGCATTTTCTTATGTCAGTTCTTCTTCATATATCATCGTTCATTTTTTGCCCTCGCTTGGCCGAGAATTTGTTGCAGACTAGTGTTTTCTAGTTTTATATTTTTCAGCTATTTCTCCTAGCTTCTATTTTTATTTACGCAGTTTTAGTCTTCAAATTAGGCACGCGATTTCAGAGTTTCCGTGCAACTTTTTATCCGGCAGTAATTTGTATCTCCGTACTCCTTATATCATGAATAATTGATCCATGTTGAAACCAGGGAAAATTTGAAGATAATCAAAAATCTATGGCCATAAATCTGATAACAGGGCACTGTGTCAACAGCGGCTGTAGTTGACTTTCAATCTTATACCAGTATGTTTATCAATTCTATGTCGTTTAAGGTCAGGCTTTGTAAATTATCAGAGATACTTCTGACATATATAAAGCAATTAAACTATTTAAATTTTTATTCAGAATTTGCTTTGTGAAAGTTCAAACAGGCTTATGATATGGTGATTTCAGTCTGTCTGTCCATCTACACGTTTTGACATTTTGGTTGAAGTTTTTGATTAAAAGTTTTGTTTTTCCTCATTTCTCAAAAACAAATTGTCCGGAAGCTTTAAAACTTGGCACACAATCATGTTCATTATCATTACACGGTGTTATATGTCAAGAACGATAGTCATGGCTTGTATGTACATGTATATGCATGTAAAATATTAATGGTGTACGTAGTATGCTCAGAAGGCTTTGGGGAGAACCATTTTTAAAAACAGTAGCTGTAAGGTGTACATCTTTTTATCTACAGGAGACCTATAAAACATAATTATATGAATCAGTCTTTGAATAACATTTTTTGTGTCACTAGCCCGAATTAAAACAAATCACTTTCACAATTTTTTAATGTATATCGTCGGGCTAAAGGAAAATGTACAGGTTTTATATGTGTATATAAGAATTCGGGCTAGTGACACAAAAGAAATTATTGGTTAATTTGAATACTGCATGATGGTGTTGAATAGTATTCACTTTAATTAAATACACAATACAAATTTATTCAAAGAAAGTTCAAACAAATATGGCACAAAAAAACAACAATACAATTAAATAAAGTGAATGTGATCAGATGTGCACGGACTTGCTGGGTTCTGTCCCACACCTCCACATACTTCACAACCACAATTTTTATAATGACCACTTTTGTCCGGAGATGCCTTCTCCAGAGCGGGTGTATGTTTTTGATCAGCCTATAGTACTCATCATGGCAAAATTATATATTTACACTGTAGGTCAGTACGATTAATCATTGCTTCCGAACTGATTAACGAAGGAAATGACCATAAAATTGCTGTCATAACTGTTCCAGGAGTCTGAATCAATTACCAGGTCCAGTTGGTATGGACAAATAATTATTTTGATTTTCTTTGATTTACAGCTGTAGCCAATAGGTGTAAATCTTCTCTCCTTTCATGAATAAGATATGAGATGGTCATGAAAAAAAAAAAAGGAAAAATAATAAATGTATTTCTCCAAAGGATTGATAAACATATACTCCTATTGGGTAATTATGTTTTTAATATTGCTTGGGGATATAATTATATTGCCTCACAATCAGTGTAATTGGCACAGAAAAGAGTTGTTTAGCTTTAAACCTAATAATGGATTCCATGTCAATCATTTCTGGCTTTGTAAATGACTTATTACAGTAATTGGGAATCTCTGTCAGTCTCTGGGCAGCTGTGGTGGATGTTGTCTATGAGAAGGTATGATTGTCAGTCTCTGGGCAGCTGTGGTGGATGTTGTTTGTGAGTGGGTATGATTGTCAGTCTCTGGGCAGCTGTGGTGGATGTTGTTTGTGAGTGGGTATGATTGTCAGTCTCTGGGCAGCTGTGGTGGATATTGTTTGTGAGTGGGTATGATTGTCAGTCTCTGGGCAGCTGTGGTGGAAGTTGTTTGTGAGTGGGTATGATTGTCAGTCTCTGGGCAGCTGTGGTGGATGTTGTTTGTGAGAGGGTATGGTTGTCAGTCTCTGGGCAGCTGTGGTGGATGTTGTTTGTGAGTGGGTATGAATGTCAGTCTCTGGGCAGCTGTGGTGGATGTTGTTTGTGAGAGGGTATGATTGTCAGTCTCTGGGCAGCTGTGGTGGATGTTGTTTGTGAGTGGGTATGAATGTCAGTCTCTGGGCAGCTGTGGTGGATGTTGTTTGTGAGTGGGTATGAATGTCAGTCTCTGGGCAGCTGTGGTGGATGTTGTTTGTGAGTGGGTATGATTGTCAGTCTCTGGGCAGCTGTGGTGGATATTGTTTGTGAGTGGGTATGATTGTCAGTCTCTGGGCAGCTGTGGTGGATATTGTTTGTGAGTGGGTATGATTGTCAGTCTCTGGGCAGCTGTGGTGGAAGTTGTTTGTGAGTGGGTATGATTGTCAGTCTCTGGGCAGCTGTGGTGGATGTTGTTTGTGAGAGGGTATGGTTGTCAGTCTCTGGGCAGCTGTGGTGGATGTTGTTTGTGAGTGGGTATGAATGTCAGTCTCTGGGCAGCTGTGGTGGATGTTGTTTGTGAGAGGGTATGATTGTCAGTCTCTGGGCAGCTGTGGTGGATGTTGTTTGTGAGTGGGTATGAATGTCAGTCTCTGGGCAGCTGTGGTGGATGTTGTTTGTGAGTGGGTATGAATGTCAGTCTCTGGGCAGCTGTGGTGGATGTTGTTTGTGAGTGGGTATGAATGTCAGTCTCTGGGCAGCTGTGGTGGATGTTGTTTGTGAGAGGGTATGATTGTCAGTCTCTGGGCAGCTGTGGTGGATGTTGTTTGTGAGTGGGTATGATTGTCAGTCTCTGGGCAGCTGTGGTGGATGTTGTTTGTGAGTGGGTATGATTGTCAGTCTCTGGACAGCTGTGGTGAGAAGGTATGATTGTCAGTCTCTGGGCAGCTGTGGTGGATGTTGTTTGTGAGTGGGTATGATTGTCAGTCTCTGGACAGCTGTGGTGAGAGGGTATGGTTGTCAGTCTCTGGGCAGCTGTGGTGGATGTTGTTTGTGAGAGGGTATGAATGTCAGTCTCTGGACAGCTGTGGTGAGAAGGTATGATTGTCAGTCTCTGGGCAGCTGTGGTGGATGTTGTTTGTGAGAGGGTATGAATGTCAGTCTCTGGACAGCTGTGGTGAGAAGGTATGATTGTCAGTCTCTGGGCAGCTGTGGTGGATGTTGTTTGTGAGTGGGTATGATTGTCAGTCTCCGGGCAGCTGTGGTGGATGTTGTTTGTGAGAGGGTATGGTTGTCAGTCTCTGGGCAGCTGTGGTGGATGTTGTTTGTGAGAGGGTATGAATGTCAGTCTCTGGACAGCTGTGGTGAAAAGGTATGATTGTCAGTCTCTGGGCAGCTGTGGTGGATGTTGTTTGTGAGTGGGTATGATTGTCAGTCTCCGGGCAGCTGTGGTGGATGTTGTTTGTGAGAGGGTATGGTTGTCAGTCTCTGGGCAGCTGTGGTGGATGTTGTTTGTGAGAGGGTATGAATGTCAGTCTCTGGACAGCTGTGGTGAGAAGGTATGATTGTCAGTCTCTGGGCAGCTGTGGTGGATGTTGTTTGTGAGTGGGTATGATTGTCAGTCTCCGGGCAGCTGTGGTGGATGTTGTTTGTGAGTGGGTATGATTGTCAGTCTCTGGGCAGCTGTGGTGGATGTTGTTTGTGAGAGGGTATGGTTGTCAGTCTCTGGGGAGCGGTGGTGGATGTTGTTTGTGAGTGGGTATGGTTGTCAGTCTCTGGGCAGCTGTGGTGGTTGTTGTTTGTGAGTGGGTATGATTGTCAGTCTCTGGGCAGCTGTGGTGGATGTTGTTTGTGAGTGGGTATGATTGTCAGTCTCTGGGCAGCTGTGGTGGAAGTTGTTTGTGAGTGGGTATGATTGTCAGTCTCTGGGCAGCTGTGGTGGATGTTGTTTGTGAGAGGGTATGGTTGTCAGTCTCTGGGCAGCTGTGGTGGAAGTTGTTTGTGAGTGGGTATGATTGTCAGTCTCTGGGCAGCTGTGGTGGAAGTTGTTTGTGAGTGGGTATGATTGTCAGTCTCTGGGCAGCTGTGGTGGATGTTGTTTGTGAGAGGGTATGGTTGTCAGTCTCTGGGCAGCTGTGGTGGATGTTGTTTGTGAGTGGGTATGATTGTCAGTCTCTGGGCAGCTGTGGTGGAAGTTGTTTGTGAGAGGGTATGGTTGTCAGTCTCTGGGCAGCTGTGGTGGATATTGTTTGTGAGAGGGTATGATTGTCAGTCTCTGGGCAGCTGTGGTGGATGTTGTTTGTGAGTGGGTATGATTGTCAGTCTCTGGGCAGCTGTGGTGGATGTTGTTTGTGAGTGGGTATGATTGTCAGTCTCTGGGCAGCTGTGGTGGATGTTGTTTGTGAGTGGGTATGATTGTCAGTCTCTGGGCAGCTGTGGTGGAAGTTGTTTGTGAGTGGGTATGATTGTCAGTCTCTGGGCAGCTGTGGTGGATGTTGTTTGTGAGTGGGTATGATTGTCAGTCTCTGGGCAGCTGTGGTGGATGTTGTTTGTGAGTGGGTATGATCAATGTGTGAAAATCTGGATTACAGGCAAGTAATTGTTCTGGTTTCTGCAGTTCTCCTCCCCATCCCAACCCATGTCTCGACCATATTTAATAATGCTGTCATAGTCTATGTTGTCAGGAATGTTAGACATTTTTATGCTCCCGAAGGGTGGCATATAGTAGTCGCACAGTCCGTCCATTCGTCCATACAATTTGTCTGGTCAATAACTCTGACATTCATGGACGGATTTTCAAATAACTTGGCACAAGTGCTCACCACAACAAGACGACATGTCGCAAAATCCAAGTTCATGGCTCCAAGGTCAAGGTCACTTCGGGGGCATTTGTCACTTACAGTGACATTTCTTGTTTCATATTAATATAAACTATAATGATACAGCTTCAATTTAATGTAGGACCGTGACTTGGTCTATTGGTAGAGCGTTTTTCTGGCATGCGAGGTTAATAAGCATTACGCTTCCGTTCCAATCCTTTATTTGTTGTTATTGTATATATGCTTAACTTGTAAATACAATGAATAAAATATGATTAAACTAATCCCTGGCTAAGGTCATATGAAATACTTTGTAAAAATGGTACTAAGTAGTAGCTCCCTTGCCTGACGTTCAGCATATAAAGGGTAGTTCTAGGACCGATCTGCCTAGTTTCAGTATAATGTGACTGGGGTATCATGTTATGTCTACGGCATGGTATTCCAGTGTAGCAGCACTGTGAAGTTGAGAGAGCATTGAGCTCACTGCTACAAGTAGTGTGACACTTGTCATAAAATGACTGAAAGAGTGTTAAAAGCGACGTTAAAGGGACGCACGGCAATCTTTAATTTTTAAAAACTCACGGCGTTGCCCTAGTTTTTCTGCATAACTTCCATTTGTTCGATCATTTTATATTAATTATAGGGATAGTATTAAGCAATTTGTTTATGTATATTATTAATTTTTGATATTATTGCACCAATAATATACTAAAAAGTTCTTATAGTATAATAAGAGGACATAGTGAATACTTAAACTTTTATTTTGTTTAAATGCAACCAGGGTAAAATTTAAAAGGATTACTGGATATATAAATCGAGACATCCATTTCAAACTCTTTAAACCCCATACATACATTCAGTTTGGTGTAAACTATGTAGAAATGTTGAATTGGGATATGCCTCCATTCAAAAGAAAACTGTGTTAAAGAGGCTCTACCTATATATTTTTGTCCACCAATTGATATAAACTTTACTTAATTATAAAGAGGACTATGAAAAAGGTGGCAATAATTTCACCCAATGTAATATGCGTTTTGCTGGGGAAAAACAGGATTGAAAATATCGGATTTTTGAAATTGTATTCGTAATTGTTTTAGACAAGCCGATTGCGGAGATTTTCCGATCTTATTCGTTTACAATCGGAACTACCTCGTCTGATTAGCGAAGAGTTCCGATCGAATCGTTTGCTATCGGAACTGCGCCGAATAGTTTGTAATCGCATTGCGCATGTCCGAGAAAATCGTTAAAACTCGTAGTTCTCCGGCAGGAATAAACGGCTGGGCAGCATTTTATTCAAGATATTGTTTTGATCATAATTAATAATTTACAGAACTGGAATACGAACCATGTTTCTTCTTAGAATACTCATAAAATAGCTTTGTATACATATAAATGCAGTAATATTGAGTATTTAATATTTTACATTAAAAATCGCGTAGATATAGGTAGTGCCTCTTTAATTAATAGTTATTAGTAAAAGCTGTATTATTTTTCTTCTTTCAGAGCCTATGTAAACTTTACAAAGTGTATTTACTTGAATGATGTCAGTGTGACCGACACTGACACTGTCATGTTCCCTCTTATCATTCTCACTTCCATCCAAGGTCGTCATTATATCTACATTATATGCATAGTTGCTCATTGAATGGTATAAATGTAACCAAATACTTTAAAATCTATACTGAAAAAATATTAAATTGGTACATGTGTACGTTTTAATCTGTAGCTATAGATCTAATTATAGTTAAACTGTTACACTTGGCAACAAAATAAAATGAAAACAAGACTTTCTCTGTTGAACTTCCAAAAATAACATTGCCTCATGATAAATCACTTCTGTACGATGACTTGATGCTGCAGTTACTTCAGGTGTCAGATGATTCCAGTTTCATGATTTTTCTGAATACATGTACATGTAAGTAGATTGGTACTGTATAACGGTAATGGCTGTCACATCATAAATGCTAGGTTTATGATTCCTGTTAGTTACTTGGTACTTTAAAAACTAATAAATGAGAAAGGTTGGCGCATTCAACCAACCAATGGTTGAATGGTTTTTACTTAATTTCTAGCACATTTTAGGCTATATGTGAGGGTCGATTTTTAGTGGTGGAGGCAGACCACCCATTTTTAACCAGTACTGTATACCTCCGTAAGAATCGACACTAAAAAATTCTCACATGTACAAGTCGAGCTCCGGGATTCTAACCGGCAGCGGTGAGAGACAAGATGATTACAGATGCAGCGTCTTTACCAACCGGGCCAATTGGATACACTTTGTAATAAAAGCAAAAAAGAGAAAGGTTGAACACAAGATGTTTTCAGCATTGTATACAGATCATTCAATATATTTGCTGAATATATACAGGCTGTCAGCTTCCTTTATTACATACTTTTACCTGTTCCCCTGCTAACCCTACCAAAAATGTTATTACATGAATTGAAACCCATGGATGACATATATAATACACCCACAGCAGTTGCATTGTCTTTTGAAGTGTGCTTACCACTTCTTAAGTAATCAAGTATGTTTTTTTGTGAATTAGTTTTCAATATGCACACCACCTGGCAAAACATTGTTGGCATGCCTCCAGAGTTTTTTTCCTGCTTCACCAAAACCCAAAATTAGATACAGTGGTTAACCTCAAATACTGGTTGCTCTTTGGAAGTTCAATTTGTTATACTGTTGAGCTATTTTGTGATCTAGTACCCTTCATTTCAATAACTGATGGAGTATATTCATTCTCTATATAATGTACTTGAATGGTAGGGACTTTTACTCAGGCTTTTAACTTGTTTTCTTACTGATGCTGATGGGGTCATTGTTGTACCATGTAATACAGAAGGCACCCGGGGTACATTTATGTATTCAGAAACGTACCCCAAAATCATCGAAATCCAGAAAGGCCCCCAAATATACATAAGTGTACCCGAGACAAAATACAATGTCGTAAAATGCGTTCTGTTACTTCACGGAAACGAAACTTTCATTGTTTACAAAGTTTAATCGATTCACTTTTTAAAAGCCGCTCGCAGTTGCCTCCGCCTTGAAGGAATGCAGATGGTCTAAATATTTGACTACTCTTCTTGAATGACGAGCTGCATATATGTTTACTTCTTTGCCAGGGTTTGATGATTAACAACTTTCGGTTTTATGACAATACGTTCTGTATTTTATTACAAACTATGGCAGCCTAAATATGTTTTAAGAATAATAGCGCAATGATAAACAATATTGTTTAAGTAGTTGTTTTATCAAGTTCTAAATTGTTTCAAAACCGACAATGAGATCTTGTTTGTCCGGGTACGTTTCTGTATATTTGAGGGCCGTTCTGAATTCAAAGATTTTCGGGTACGTTTCTGTGTACATAAATGTACCCTGGGTACCTTTCTGTAGTACCCGATACGACAATGACACCATCAGCCTTACTGTTGAAGTAACTATCCCGCCAACAACAGTCAAATTTTACAACATATATAAACCGTTTCTGGACCTACTCAGACGACGAGGTACATGTATATATATATATATAACTCACATATTTTGAGAATCTTAACCTTATAGACAATAAAAATTGCTTAAACTAACCAAACTCCAAAACTGGAGCATTGAAATAAGAGTTACCAACTCATTTTAAGAATTTTAAATTTTAAGAGTATTTTAAGAACCCACTAAAAATCCTATACTTTTAATCAGCACATATACATTATTATAATTATGACCTAAACACCTGGACAGAATTTTGTAGCATAATTTAACCATTATTTGGTGGAGTAGTTCCTTTAATTGTTTAATTTGGTATACTATCGGTTTAATATTATATTTCGAATTTTAATATTTTTGCTTCATGTCATAATCTTAGGTGCTAGTAGGATGTCAGTTGTGTTTAATAGTACATGTATTCCTTCAGTCATCCTGAATGTTTTTGCTCAGGTGGGCTGGAGTAGAAGTAATGTGATAATGGTTATTGATGGCACTCATTTAGGACTCTTAAATTGACATTTTCCATCAGGTGTTCGACAAAACAAAAAGGCTGTGCTGGGTTACATCAGTTGGATGTATATTAATGCCATGAGCTCACTTTGTGGTTTACCACATGTTTATGTTGTTGACGGACGATAAACCTTAGAATTACACACATGTTTTCATGCAGTAGTGACATGCAGGTACATTATAAACATTTTGAATTATGTTTTTTGTGAATGGATGGAAATCTTTTGAAGTTTAAAAAAAATAAATTGAAAAACAATTTGAACTTGAAGATTAAATTGACTTAGGCTGTATAAATGGTATAGAATGACAGTCGAAATTGAATTTTCTATTTGTAAATTGAAATCATGCTTGGAAATGTAATTATTAATGGATTCAAGTAGTTTAAGGTATTGGGAAGGCATTTATCAGATGAAATTTAAAAAACTACGGCAGTTTACTGAGAGCCAATATAGCATATTGCATTAAATTTAAAGTGCTTTTAAAGATGAGTTTGTGATTGCAGATGTGTTTCTTCGATTTTGAAACATGCACTCGTAGGTTAGAGTCCGGCAATTTGTCCGAGAAGTGCAATTAGAGAGCAATTTGTTTTAAATTAAGTCGATCAGCACTTAAGATCAAAACTTCATATTTTTTGAAAAATCATCCTGAATAAATCAATGATTCAAAGAACATGTTTGTCATCCCAGCCTGCATCCTTGCTCACCGGACTGCTTCACAGAGGATTACAAAGTAAGATGCTGTTATTGCTCTGTTAATTAGGACACAGTCCACATTGATTTCTACTGTTTGGAATGGTATCATGAAAACGAAGCTGTGAGAGTTGTTTCATGAAGACAGATTGGGATCCCCGGTAATTTGGACGAGTTTTTGTGCATGATCTCACATCATATTGATATAATTTGTGTCTAAAAAAATCAGAATGGTTTTCCAATATCAGGAATTGGAGTTAATTATGTTACATCATGCAACTCGAGGGGTCTGAGTGCATAATAGAAGAAAAGCTGACAACCTTTTCATGGATTAATTTAGTTAACTACTAATTGAAAATTTGTTAATCTGATACTCTGATGAAAATAAAAAGATAATGGGATTTCATCATTAAATCGTGAATTTCATGAATAGAAGAGCTGATCGAAATATCTGTATTCAATTTAAGAAATTTGTATTTCATCTTCCTGATACTGAACTAGTTGGAACACAATACAATTGTTAAACGACTTTTCAACACGGTGTACTCTATATACTATATAGTTAAAATAACTTATTTATAGGCATCCCAGATAGAATGGAAGGATACATAGGACTGCCTTACTCTTACCACCCAATATATATTCCTGTGTTTTTTCTTTCAACTTGCTCGGAGAATAGATAGATACATGGGAGTCTGTTGAACACTATAAATGTTTTGACCGGTTAAACTTGTTTAAAAATGACTAAGAAGTTCACTACTATAAGAAGTAGTCTGGTTGGCCCTGTGTCAGAAAAAAGTGACTCAGGGTGGGGTACGTATCATGTACTACGGTGTGGTATTCCAGTGTGGCAGCATTATATCTTCTACAAGTAGACCATAGATTCATCTAGATCCACATTACACCACACACTCCTGCACTCAAAAGTCCTGACATAATTAATGCCAAGACAACGGGGTTCTTGATCGGTAAAGAGGACCATAATACTTAGAATTACACAAACACACAGTTATGCCAGGTATACATTTGTACGGGATCTGTGCTCCATGTCTGTATCTGCATCTGCATCCGTGTCAGTGAAAACTCGGTCAACTAGAGAAATTTTGGGAAGCATCCATTGATCAGTTCCGTGTCCTTGTCCGCATGCTTGACGAATAACACAATGTGCAATTTTTGACGGATACCGATGCACTGACAGTCTTTGAATTAAAATGTTCATGTCACTAGCCCGAATTCTTATATACTCCATGAAAACCTGTACATTTTCCTTTAGCCCAACTATATAAATTAAAAAAAATCACTAGCCCGAACGACAGTTTACTAGCCCCGGGCTTGGGGCTAGTGGGTTAATTCGAAGACTGCACTGATGCGGTTACAGACACGGATCACGTACAAATGGATGCCTGGCTTAAAATAGTAATAGTAGGGCATGTATAGTTTCCTGGATTTCTATGACATTGTATCATAGGGGATTCAAAACAATTAACCTAAACAGTGTTTTATGAGCCATTAAATAACATTTCAATTGTTCTATGTACTGAAGTCTATCCAGTTGGTTACAGAATTGAATTGTTGTTTAATACTTATCACACAAAGTCATTATCATGTAATTTTGGGCCACCTCAGAGAAAATGGAAAGATTTATAGAAATCTGGGAAGAGCATTTATAAGTGCTTTAGGTAATCTTGACTTTCGAATAGATTCCCAAATAATTGGTTCTTTTAAAGTTCTCGAAGGATATACTCTGATACACGAGTCATGTAAAGGAAATGGAGACTTAATTGACTTGATAGTATTTACGGTAGTTGAATGGAGTTTTACGCCCATTTTAGGAGTCAATTTTCTGTAGTGGAGGCAGACCACCCACTTTTCCAGGGTTGAACTAGTACTGTATTCCTTCTGACATTTGTAATAATGAATATTTTCACACTTAGTCTAGAGCGGGATTTGAACCTGCAGATGAGAGGCAAGAAGGTTTAAAATGAAGCATATTTACCATTCCGGCCACGGTCACAGACTTGGGATTCATCCGTGTTCTCTTCCACTCTCCCTGGGTGCAGCTCTCATAACCAGATTATGTGTTGATGAACTATTAAACAACAGTTCAATTACTATTTCATAATTGATTTGCTATATAATATATAACAACATGAAGTGTTTGGCCTATATAGGATATTATTTGTGTTTAATTACAGTCATTGAGGAAGTTTTTCTCGACTAATTAATTGGTTGAAGCTGAATTGGTGGGAAGTTCAAGTTGGAGAACGAAGTATTGACTAAAATTGGTGTAGTTACAGCAGTTGAACATAATGAACAGTTGCAGTGGATGTTCCGTATTGACTAAATGCTCTATTTGAGAAACTATTTCGAATTATCGCCTGCATAATGTTATACAGTTATTTTTGTTTTAAATGAAATCTTTTGAGCAGTTTAGTCATTTCAGCTTAGTCACTTCAACAGTGTATGTAATAAGGAAGCTATTGAGACGGTATACTAACATGTGCTTTTTTAAATGACATATCTCAGATAGGCGTTTAAATATAGATCTGAACAAGTAATCGCTATAATAGATGAACTAATACTACTGGAATGGATGTGCAAAATGAAATATCATGAATAATTTATCAGGCTGGCATGATTCATTGGCCAGCAGATAGTGGAGACATTGCGTAATCCAGAGTTCAACATGAAATTCAGGTGAGTGATGCAATATGTTTGTATTTGTGTATTGTTCGGCTGGACAGAAAGTGTTGATGATGATAACGGTGGTGGCGGTTATGATGATTACTACATAGTGGTATTGATGATGATGATTGGTAGTTGGTTGTGGTGATGATGATAATTATGCTGATGATTCCATTGGTTGTGATAATGTATGGTAATCATCATTGTCAAAGTTGTGATAATTATGATAAAAAAATACCAGCTGTTGGTGATCATGATGATACAGCATGCGCATATTGTTTACCGGTATATTGTTTCATGATTTCGTAATTGAGACCATCCGAAACAAAATTGATGTGTGTGGGATTTGAACCTGAGCGGTGAGAGGGAGTCTTTATTATCCTCGGAGTCGTTCTAGCTTTGAGTAATACTGGAATATATATATAATAATATAATTATGATAATAATACTTAAGGTAACTTGACCGAGCGTCAGTTATATTGATAAAAAAAAGTGTTCATATTATGTTTTACATACTTTGTGTGAAAGATGAGAATAAAACATACTATTTTATTAATTCGGATTTTGGGGCACAGTTATTTCCCTTTACAAAAAAAAATGCATTACTTTGAAATAAAATAAAGTTCATATAGAACCTATAGCAACTCTATAGGGTTTCTCTTTCTCTATAAAAACATGGAAAGTCTCTTGCTTTCAACATAATTTTGGATGCCAGGAAAAGTGCAAGATTATGTGTTCCTTTAAGTTGAGATTTTTAAGATTGTATTAAATAAAGGAAAGTAGATTTATTGCATGTTACATGCTCTTCATGTATATATATGACTGATTAGGTTCTCCGTTTTTGCACATTAAATAAAGGGCTTAATTTAATTACCCTTGCTGAGACAGAGCTGTAATCTAGCGTGGCTTTACATGTAGGTATTAATTGAAGGAATTACTGAAGAAAGGTTAGTCTGCAACAAACTCCTGATGAGTTTACAGTATAACATTACAGGAGATTTTACCCTTAACCCACTAAGCACGATTATAATGGCCTTTGCGTCCATTGTAAATCCAGATCAGCCTGCAAGTCACTCGCAGGCAGGGTTTACAATGTCTGGCTGCTGATCAATCATTTTCTCCAAAACACCCCTTTGTCACATAAATGGAATGGTCTTAATTCAAAATTCAAAGAAAGAGCAGTCCAGTATATATATGTAGCGGGTTAAGGGTTAAATTAAGGTTAATCATTGGGATGATCAAATAACTAACATGTCGCCAGTTGTCAGTCATGTATCAGTTTTAACCAGTTATACGTCCGACAAAATATAGCACATGCAACAGTATAATAAAGCATGTGCAACTGTATTATAATATAACATATTGTCAATATACTCCGACATCAAAAATAGGGCGGAGATATCTAAATACTGGCATCGTGTTAATGTCAGGACCTGTACTTGAATAAGTGCATTTATAGCAGTACCGTATCACCCAGAATAAACGCCCCCGGGGGTCGTTGCATGTTTCAAATGATAGCGTTTATTTGGTTTTTTGGGGGGGTTTTATGCCAAAAATGTGGGGGTTGTGTGTAGTGGGTGAGGGATTGATCAGCGTTTATTAGGTGTGGGGCATTTATACGGAGGTATACTACAGTATGTATATAGTTATATGAAACTTTTTCATTTTCATATTCCGTGTGCATTTTCACTAAACTAGGCCTCCTGATCCATCCAATTTAATTAACGAGTATTGTTAATTAGAAAATGTAAATACAGAAAGTACTGTGAAAAATGACTTTAATTGGTGGTCTGAAACACAAGATTAAGCATATCTGTTAATGTTAAATTCATCAAAACAAGCTTTATTAATGAAAAAAAACACATAAACAAGTAATTCAGAATTACTCAATTTCAACCACAGACAGCTATAAAGAATTTTACCCTGCATATATATGCTACATGTATTTTGTAAGATTTATAAAACTTGAAACATCAATTAAACTTTAAATTCCGATTATTTGTGGTCTCGGATTAGGATAGATTACCATCAGTTTTTCCAGTCTGCCGCACAAAACAAGTTTCCATTTCTTAAAAGCACTTTCAGTCATTTGATCAAGGATGTATTTCCATTATTTTTTTGTGACAGATACCTCCTTTTGCTCACCTTAAACCGTCTTTAGATATTTAAAAAAGACACAAAAACTTGCAAGTAAGCTAAATGTTATTAAATGTGATGTAGTTTAATTGCTGAGGAGTGTTTAATTCTTGGGCATTATGGGAGGGAGGGGGCTAAAGTGTGTCCCTTAAATCCAGTATAGTATATTTTGGTTGTATTAATTGATAAAAATCACTAATTGATTGACGTGTGTTATGTTTCATGCTTATCATGGAATTAGTTTTCCACCTCATTAGGTTTATGTTTTATTAATTTCTGCATTATTTAGTTCAATTACTTTGTAATTTAATATTATAAATGTGCACTTTAAAACAAACAGTTACAATCTTTAAAGATCATGCAATGCCATTAAAAATTGATCTGTTATTAATTGTTACGAGAATGACTGAAATGGGTTTTTACGTTGAATACATCATATTAGGTTATATGAATTGGGACAGTATCCTCAGAGGTAAATGAGTGAAGCATGAAGTTTTCCGTCAGACATGCCTGCGACAGGGAACGAATCCATTTGGAGCATAGGTCTGTAGCTGTAAAGCCATTATGAAGGCCTTATCCACTGAGATACTGAGCCTGCTGACGAAGAACGAGAATTAGAACCCACATGGAAGGAGATGCCATGGATAGAACTGAACTGAATGTTGTTTAACTGCTCATCAATACACTATAGGTTATTTAGAGCCGCCCCAGAGAGAGGGGAAGGATACATAGGAATCCAGGAACCCGCCCTACTCTTATTATCGAATAGATTTCTATATTGGTTCTTTAACGTGCTCGGAGGATAGACCGATACACGGGACCGCCCGGTTTACGTCCCCTTCCAACGGACGAGGCTAAGGGAAAGTGTCTTGCCCAAGAACACACCGACGGAACTCAGTGACACTACGGTGGATTGAACCCGGGGCCTCCATGGATTGGCTGGCATGCATGATTGGTCACTATAGTTTGCTGTTTTTGAGAGATACTGAGAAGTTGTGGATACTGTAACTATCACAATGCCATATCGTATTTCCCGTAAAGGTGAATGGCCACCCTTTTTGTAGTATTATCAATTAACAAATTTAACTCTTATACATCATATGAACAACCGCTACGAAAAATAAGTATTATTTGCATGACGTAGATACTACTTTTACCACTGCATGACTGCACAGGGAAATGAGGTAAATCTGAATTGTATAGCTGCACAACAATTGCCAGATAATTGATAAATACATTCACCTGTGGATTAATTTGTCATCAGATAAAATCTTATTCTCGCTTTTCACAGATATTGCATTGAATTCGATTTAAATAAACACAAACATGTTCATGAAACAAAACATGGCCAGAGAACTTTTAAGAGCATCTGCCCTTATAATCTGCCCTTATAGTAGCACCCCCACCCCACAAAAACAATTTGCTTTATACTATTTTATAATTACTATTAATGATTGAACAATGCAAGTTATGTAGAAAAACTAATGGGACGCCACAAGTTTTTAAAAAAAAACAGACTGCCGTATCCCTTTAAGTTTAACAAGAAATCAAATTTCAATATTTTGAAACATCCACTATCTCCTTTTCTAGGAGATTGTTTCCAATGCAATATAACAAAAGCATTATCAGAAGAAAGCAGAAGATGAGTGATTGATTAAGGATTTTTGCTGACTGCATCAGTTTTCAACGTATCATTACAAACATGTCAAATAGCAAAATAACAAAGATGGAGGTTCTTCGATTTTGTGCTGAATTGGCAGTAAAGGAGAATTGTTTCTGCTGCTACTGAAGAGATTAAATTAAAATAGAGAATATTTTATGGTTCAGACAATAGATCATCCAGGAGCTCAGGGAGCAGTCCTCATGTATACTGTATTTCCCATGGGCGCTATGCAAAATGCTACTGGGGTGATGCAATGTATTAGGCAGAAATTCAAGAACTGGGTGTGCAAATATGCAAACGGTGTGCAAAATAATTTGCTTAACACGTGTTAAGCGCCAATTCGCTATAAGTGGGTGTCTCCGGGGTAATTTATTTTCACAGATAAAGGTGAAAAAGATGCATTTTAGATCAACTTTCTTCTATAAATGTATACAAAACATAACATTATTGAGAAAGTAAGAATTTGAAAGTGTTGTTAAGCAAAAATATATAAAACAATTTTTTTACCGCACCCACCTCCAAATATTGGCCGCGATTTTTCAAAAACGGCCGTGCAAAAGACGGCTGCACGGTTGGCTGGCTAATACACTGGGTGATGTCATAAAATGTAAAAAATAATAATAATTATTATATAACCTATAAATAGACGCGTTTTCATTGGCTAAAAAGTAATTTTTTAGAAAAAATATCTAGCGATATTGACCTGTTTTTTTGATATTGACCTGTTTTTTTAGCTCTACTGGCCAAAGGCCAGCAGAGCTTATGGGATGGTGTGGTGTCCGTCCGTCCGTCCGTCCGTCCGTCCGTCCGTTAACTTTTGCTTGTGTACACTCTAGAGGCCACATTTTACACTCTAGAGGCCACATTTCTGATGCAATCATCATGAAACTTTGTCAGAATGTTTGTCTCAATGAAATCTCGGTCAAGTTCGAAAATGGGTCATGTGGGATCAAAAACTAGGTCACTAGGTCAAATATTGGAAAAACCTTGTGTACACTCTAGAGGCCATATTTTTGACCCGAGCTTGATGCAACTTTGTCAAAATGTTTGTCTTAATTATATCTTGGTCAAGTTTGAAAATGGGTCACATGGGATTAAAAACTAGGTCACTAGGTCAAACTTTGGAAAAACCTTGTGTACACTCTAGAAGCCGTATTTTTGACCCAATCTTGATGAAACTTTGTCAGAATGTTTGTCTCAATGAAATCTCGGTCAAGTTCAAAAATGGGTCATGTGGGGTCAAAAACTAGGTCACTAGGTCAAATACTTGAAAAAACTTGTGTACACTCTAGAGGTCATATTTGTTACCCAATCTTGATGAAACTTTGTCAAATTGTTTATCTTAATTATATCTTGATCAAGTTTGGAAATGGGTCACATGGTGTTAAAAACTAGGTCACTAGGTCAAACTTTGGAAAAACCTTGTGTACACTCTAGAGGCCATATTTTTGACCCGATCTTGATGAAACTTTGTCAGAATGTCATATTCATAAATGGGTCATTTGGGGTCAAAAACTAGGTCACTAGGTCAAATACTTGAAAAAACTTGTGTACACTCTAGAGGTCATATTTGTAACCCAATCTTGATGAAATTTTGTCAAATTGTTTATCTTAATTATATCTTGATCAAGTTCGGAAATGGGTCACATGAAAATAAAAACTAGGTCACTAGGTCAAATATTGGAAAAACCTTGTGTACACTCTAGAGGCCATATTTTTGACCCGAGCTTGATGCAACTTTGTCAGAATGTTTATCTTAATTGTTTGTCTCAATGAAATCTCGGTCAAGTTCGAAAATGGGTCATGTGGGGTCAAAAACTAGGTCACTAGGTCAAATATTGGAAAAACCTTGTGTACACTCTAGAGGCCATATTTTTGACCCGAGCTTGATGCAACTTTGTCAGAATGTTTGTCTTAATTTTATCTTGGTCAAGTTTGAAAATGGGTCACATGGGGTTAAAAACTAGGTAACTAGGTCAAATACTTGAAAAACCGTGTGTACACTCTAGAGGCCATATTTTTGACCCGATCTTGATGCAATTTTGTCAGAATATTTGTGTCAATTATAGCTTGCTAAAGTTCGAAAATGGGTCACACAGGGTCAAAAACTAGGTCACTAGGTCAAATACTTGAAAAACCTTGTGTACACTCTAGAGGCCATATTTCTGACCCGATCTTGATGAAACTTTGTCGAAATGTTGTCTTAATTATATTTTGGTCAAGTTCGAAAATGGGTCCCATGGGGTCAAAAACTAGGTCACTAGGTCAAATACTTGAAAAACCTTGTGTACACTCTAGACACCATGTAGTACGACTCGATTCATCAATGGTATAACAGCCAGTAGAGCGTTCACAGGCCCTCTTGGGCCTCTTGTTTGATATTGACCTGTTTTATATAATTGTTTTTTTGATATTGACCTGTTTTATATAATTGTAAATTGAGGGTTATATAATAAAACAGTTATGGACTTTTCAGCTGTTATACATGATGTTGATATGCACCAAAAAATCATTATTGACCTCGGCTATCGCCTCGGTCAATAATGATTTTTTTGGTGCATATCACATCATGTATAACAGCTGAAAAGTCCATAATTGTATAATATATACTGAAAGAAATAAGTTTAACACATAAATAACATGGTAAATCCCATTGAGCAGATTCAAGGCTATGTGCTTCAGCCGCCATTAACAATATAATTACCATAATCAACAAGTATATGCAGGACATTATTTTTTAAACGATATCTGCGAAAAAAAATAACAACATGTTTTAATTTACCTGCTTTACAGAAATTATAATTTCGTTCATACATTTGTATTTAAATATAAAGGGAGATCATTTTAAAATTTAAAATTGGTTCGTAATTTCATTATAATGACAAGGTTAATGTCAATTATTTTTGCGTTTTTTATCACTCGAAACCCAGAATAGTTATTCAATAAAGTTTAACCCTGTTCTTGATAATATTCTTATTTTTAAATGTGAAAAATGTTGTTTTATTTAAATGGGAGATAACTCTAATAACCGAAATCGACTGAACTTACTTTGAATCACACATAATAACTAGAACACCTGACATGCCAAAGTTATCAAATGCTTCACATTATAAAATAAACATTCAGTTTCTTTAAGCTAGATATGCAAAAGACCGTGCTAAATTTATTTATTTCAGTACATATATTCTAAATGCATTGTATCAGTATTGATCTGGCGTCTTTTTGAGGTTATAATCATGTAATGTGAATCATGAAATGTCTGTCGTATCAGTGTACGCTATGGTTGTCGTTATTTGATTTATTTGACGGAAAAGCCCGAAGATATCCGACGCGTTCAGTAGTAAGGCCTTTAGTATCACTCCAAAATCAATTGTTTTAGGTTCACTAGGTGGCCAAGTTGGCTAAGACGTCTGTTATTGGGCGAGGCACTGTTTTGAGGTTGGTATCTAGGGCTGCGGGTTCGGATCCGTTGGTAAGTGGATGGTACAACATTTTCTCCACATAGGGCAAGTTCAAACTAGGGGATATCAAATATGAGTTTTGTATTTTCCTGTTCACTCTAAAAGCTTTGAACTAGTTGAGCGGTTTTGATATGCGACCTTTTGCTCAAGTACAAATTGTATGACTTTTATGGACAAGGTCACCAGTGAAGGTTAATTGTGATCGTCTGAATTTTCCTGCATTTCAGTCCGTAAATCTGAACCTTTTCAAATAATTACAGGGATGAAAGATTAGTCTTGTGTAACGATCCTAAGGTCAAGGTCACCATTCAAAATTCACGGGTAATTGCATACATACTTAATTGCAACACTCAGTCAACCTTCCATTTATACCTATTTTAAAAGAGAGAGTGCTTTGTAAATTGCTGAAGAGGTATGGAATTAGTGGAATGCCCCTTTCTTGTTCAAATTTAAACATTTGATTTTGTGAACATTCCAAACTCGGACTTCCTATTCAAAGCTGTGTTTCAAACCAAACATATTAACAAAGTAACACGTTTACAATAAATGTAGTCGAGAATCTATTTGGCACATCTGATGGTTACAGGAAATTGCCCATCTAATCACATCCTTCAGATGGCCAAATCAATGATATGGTACATTCTTAATGAATAGGTATAATACACTGACTGTTGATTTAGTCCCAGTTGGCGTCTGGTATGTAATGGGTAGGTATAAAATGAACTGACAGTTTATAATACCAGTTATATGTCCCTCTGATATGTCATTACTGGCATTAAATTGAAATACACTGACAACTGTTTAGCTTTTATTGAGATGATTATTGATTTTAAGCATAAGCTTCAGACATCATCGTGGAAAGCATATATACAGTTACGCATATGGTCTGTTACACATATGTTCTGTTACACATATGTTCCGTTACACATGTTCTAACATTGGACTGTTCAGTTGTATTAACCTTATTTATTATGATACTGGGGAGACATTGTTTTAGCTTGGATGTCTTTCTGTCTGTCTGTCCGTCACAAGTCGTGTCCTCTCCATATCTCTTGCACCGCTTGAGGGATTTTGAAATAATTTGTCACAAATGTTCATCATACCAAGACGACGTGCAGAGCGCAACTTCCAGCCACGTCCATTCAAGGTCAAGTCATACTTAGAGGTCAACGGTCATAAGCACTATATATTGTGTCCTCCATATCTCTTGAACTGCTTGAGGGATTTTGAAATAACATGGCACAAATGTTCACCATGTCGAGACGACTTGCAAAGCGCAACTTCCGGCCATGTCCGTTCACGGACAAGGTCACATTTAGAGGTCGAAGGTCGTATGCACTATATTTCGTGTCTGCTCCATAGCTCTTGAACCGCTTGAGGGATTCTGAAATAACCTGGCACAAATGTTCACCATAATCAGAAGATGTGCAGAGCGCAACTTTCAGCCAGGTTGGTTCATATACATTACACTGAGAGTGTGGGGGGAGACATATATGTTTTTGTTACAAAAACAACCCCATCTAGTTTATGCAACCATTAGACCGCATGTACGAGTATACCCATGTTATCTTATCGCTACATACATTGTTTTAGGTAAAAGCAACTGGGAAACCAAGTAGGGTATTTAAGTGCGTGTCAACAAAGTTTATGCAAAAAATAATTATTAACTATAACTGTTCTGTTTAAAGGGACACACGGCAATCTTGAAGTGTTAGAAATGGGTGTCTCAGTTTATATATGCAGTATCATTTTTACTTTTATCCTGGCCTTGAATTCACCAACCATTCTTGAGAATAGTCTTAGAATAAGCCCAAGTATGCAAATTTCAATCGCACATATTTCTGTAAGTTTAAAGGATAAACGTTCATAAGAAGCTGCTATGTAATAAGAAGCTGCTATGTATACATATGACAAATTCTAAAGAATAGCAACTTCATACGATTGTTTATTTATGAAGGTCACTGGAATATTTGTGAATGAAATTTGAGTACTTGAGCTCAAGTCTAAGAATAGTCTGAAGAATGGTTGGTGAATTCCAAGCCTGGTTACATTTAAATAAATCAGATTTTAAGTATTCACTATTTCGTCTTATTATTCTATAAGTTTTAATATATAATTTGTGCAATAATATCAAAAATTAATAATACGCAAAAACAAATTGCTTAATACTATTCTTATAATTAATATTAATGATTGAACAAATGCAAGTTATGCAGAAAAACTAGCGGGACGCCGTGAGTTTTTGAAAAATAAAGATTACCAAGTGTCCCTTTAAACACTGTTTCTCCATCTTTACTTATGAAAAGCCATTGACATCAGCCAACTAACTTTACCAATATCAAGATGTCGTGGTCACTTTGAAGGTTGCATTCAAGTTTTTGATCGAAAACTTAACACCAAAAATATATAGCCCTTATTACATTTTCATTTCTTCATAAAAGCATAAATATATTCATTGGCAATAGCCAACTTACTAATATCAAAATCACATAAGGTCAGGGTCATGATCACTTCAATGTCACAGTAGCCAAATTTTACCCTAAAACTTAAAATGCAAAAATGAATAATTTCCTATAACCCAACAAACTGGTCACTTTGTAAGTCAACATCATCACCATATGTTGCAGTTTCATCATCTCATCACCAACATCACCAATTTTATCATTGTCAACATCATCATAAGCAGTTTATCGTTAGGTATCATCAAGATATGTATCATCATCATTGTCATCAATTACAACAACAGCATCATCATCATATTCATTGTCACAATCATCATCAATATCATCATCATCATCATCATTGTCAACCTCATCAGAGGCAGGCTAATCATAGATATCATCATCATCATTATCAAAGACGGTATCACCATCGTTGGTGGTATTATCAACTTTAGCATCAACTTCATAATCATTGTCGTCCTCTTCATTAAAGCATATCATCTTCATAAGTATCATGCAACACTCTATCTTCATAAGCATCATGCAACACTCTGTCTTCATAAGCATCATGCAACACTCTATCTTCATAAGCATCATGCAACACTATCTTCATAAGCATCATGCAACACTCTGTCTTTATAAGCATCATGCAACACTCTGTCTTCATAAGCATCATGCAACACTCTATCTTGATAAGCATCATGCAACACTCTATCTTCATAAGCATCATGCAACACTCTATCTTGATAAGCATCATGCAACACTCTATCTTCATAAGCATCATGCAACACTCTATCTTCATAAGCATCATGCAACACTCTATCTTCGTAAGCATCATGCAACACTCTGTCTTCATAAGCATCATGCAACACTCTGTCTTCATAAGCATCATGCAACACTCTATCTTCATAAGCATCATGCAACACTCTATCTTCATAAGCATCATGCAACACTCTATCTTCATAAGCATCATGCAACACTCTGTCTTCATAAGCATCATGCAACACTCTGTCTTCATAAGCATCATGCAACACTCTGTCTTTATAAGCATCATGCAACACTATATCTTCATAAGCATCATGCAACACTCTGTCTTCATAAGCATCATGCAACACTCTGTCTTTATAAGCATCATGCAACACTATATCTTCATAAGCATCATGCAACACTCTGTCTTCATAAGCATCATGCAACACTCTGTCTTCATAAGCATCATGCAACACTATATCTTCATAAGCATCATGCAACACTCTATCTTCATAAGCATCATGCAACACTCTGTCTTCATAAGCATCATGCAACACTCTGTCTTCATAAGCATCATGCAACACTCTGTCTTCATAAGCATCATGCAACACTCTATCTTCATAAGCATCATGCAACACTCTATCTTCGTAAGCATCATGCAACACTCTATCTCCGTAAGCATCATGCAAAACTCTATCTTCGTAAGCATCATGCAACACTCAATCTTTATAAGCATCATGCAACACTCTATCTTCGTAAGCATCATGCAACACTCTATCTTCGAAACATCATGCAACACTATCTTCGAAGCATCATGCAACACTCTATCTTCGTAAGCATCATGCAAACACTCTTATCTTCGAAGCATCATGCAACAATCTATCTTCGTAAGCATCATGCAACACTCTATCTTCGAAGCATCATGCAACAATCTATCTTCGTAAGCATCATGCAACACTCTATCTTCATACGCATCCAGTGCTCCAAGAAAATTAAAATTGGGGACTAGCCCAGGGCAAGTAGATTTCATAAAGTCCACTTGCCCTGACAAAAAAGTCACTAGCCCTGATTTATGTTTTAGTTGCCCCGAAATTGTTAGTACCAATGAATAGTTGCCGGTACATACAGGGCTTTTTTCCACAAAATTGGGAAGAGGCCCAGGCCTGTCCATTTTGGGAAAAAAGAACACGCTTATTTCTCATTTTGGGAAAAATACAAGGTTTCATAAATTCAGTAAATATGACATAAATGTACTTTATTTATATTGTCATCCATTATTTACCATAATTATTAACTTTTCCAAGTCAGAATTTACTCAGCAGACAAAGAAAGACACACTGCAGAATTCATGCTTTTTCTCAAAGTCTGAGAAGACTGCTGTTTTCCGATTGGGAAATATTTCTGCCAAAGTTGGGAAAAAACAGTCCAATTTTCTGTTGGGAAGAGGCCCTTTACAGGCCTCTGTTATATAAGGTAAAAAAGCCCTGACATAGCTTTCGTCGATATTGAATACTTCGCTTTAAATTTGTTACTTTGTTTTATTTATAATTAATTAATAATACACCTGTGATTAGAATCAAACAATAAGGTTCTATTTTCATTTATTTTTCTTTTATTTATCCATTGCATCATATAACAAAAACAATACCATTTTCTTTTACATTTTTAGAATCGCGCCGCAAATCACATAAAAACCCGTACCGGGTCCCGCACATTAAACTATCCAAAAACAGGTGCGCGTTCCCGTGTTATTTAGCAGCTTGCATTTGTGAATAAGTGTTCGTTGCAAAGCGTTTTTACACAGACTTGCTAAAAATAGAAAATACAGCAATTCATTGAAAAATAAGAATATAAAATCGAAATCACCGTTCAAACAGTTAATATTCGAGTGATCTTACTTCTTCAACATGTCCAGCATAACAAATTTGTATGACCACTCAATGTTAATATGAAAACTGTTATGCGATTGGTTCAAATCGTGTAATCAACCAATGAAATGCACGCTTTCAAATTGATAAACTTTAATCAAGGGAGAGAACTCTTTATTGTTCAACAAATAACATTATGGCTTCAAATTACACGCGATTAATGATGGTTTCTGGTTGAAGTTTAGTTTGCAAAGTTTGATTGTCCTGAGATTTTTTTGACTAGCCCGACGGGCAACCATTTTTGAAAGAGAGACTAGCCCGGATTCAGATTGGACTAGCCCCGGGCGTCTGGCTATCCTATTCTTGGAGCACTGGCATCATGCAACACTCTATTACCGTCTTCATAAACTGCTCCATCATTTTCAGCAGCAGCATTTTTATCAGCATCGTTAAATATATCTTTATTTATCTCTGTGCAATTTAAATCAGCATCCACTCCAGAAGTTAATTGACTGAGATAGAAATCTATTAGGTTATGGTGATAAAACTACACATAAATATTCATTGTCATGTATCTGTAATTACAACCAGTCCAATAATGTCAGGACCCCCAAATAAACACACATGTGGTCAGACTTTTTAATGTCCAGACTGGTCAGTATAGGACATTTGAGTGCAGTAAAATGGATGGCATTTGATTGGTAACGGTTATATAGCCAGCTTTGAAAGGGGAGCTATCAACATAATGAGTGTGTCAGATGTGTTGATAGCCTTCCATAGTCAATTACAGATAGCTAGAGTTTGTTCAAAGACCAAAGAAGATGGATTATTTGAAAGATGGATTATTGTAAATGGATGTTAGATGATTAATCTGTCTGTATTGTGATCCTGCTGTGATGTGTTTTGTGTTAGCTCATGTCTCACTCTCAGTATTATAAGTGTTTGTTGAAGTGATTTTCAAGTGAAGTGGAGCCAAGTCAGGTTTTAAAGTGTTAGCATCATGAATTGGTATACTGTTTGAAACGTGATTGACATTTGCAAAATTGTCATGATATGGAGGCATTTATCACAGAAGGGTGAAGTTGATATATATGACATAGGGATATTTGAATCTGAGTGGAGTCATTTATCACAGAATGGTAAATTTGATATATATGATGGGGATATTTGAATCTCGGTGGAGTCATTTATCACAGAATGCTGAAGTTGATATATATGACAGGGATATTTTTCAAGTGATTTTACATCCTGCTTTCAATGGCGTAGCTGCCTATAGCACTGTAGGCACGTGCCTACACATTGTCCCCAGAAATCAAAAAAACAAAAATGCAATAAAATCTGAGTGGGGTGGTGGGGTACGGTCAGTTCATACCAATTTTTACTCGTGGTCTTTTCAGAAAATAAAAGTAGAACTGTTTTTGCTCGCGGTCTTTCGGAACCAAACACACCTTGATTGTGAAAAATTTCGAAAGATTTTCAGAAAGCAAATATTCATATTAATATTTGTTATTTTGGTCCGATGTTTTTGTTGCAATATCGCAGATTAAAAAAGCTTGAAATCGCGTGTTAAAAACATATTGTTTGCTGCTTAAAATACCATCCGAATGCAGGATTTGGCTTCCTTCTAAAAAAAATCACGGAAGGAGCATGCCCCGCCCCCCACTAGACCTTGTGCCTATACACTGATTTAGGCACAGCTTTTCTAGAATTGTATAGTCTATAGATAACAGATTTCAGCAGTTTTATTAAAATTATCGAAATATATGCCTTATAATTATAACTACCACAGGAAAATATTATATTGCTGTTCAATGAATATTGAATTGTTAAACTGTCTATATTTGTACCTGACATGGTCTTGTCATTCGAACACACACACATAAAGTTAATTGTGACCACTTAATTTGTCATCTGTGATGGCATAATTATGGCTAAGTAGCCTAATGATCTCTGGACATTACAAGTTACAAAGGTCAACATGACAGGTCATAATGTCATAATTTTGCATTACAGAGATGTTGAGATTTTATTTTATTTTCAGTAGGTGATAAAATTTGTGTTACTCGGTTTTTATCCTTAGGTTCTATAGTAAAATAAAAATCTTCGGCAGAGTAAAAGGATGATAATTTTCAAGATTCTGATCTTAAGAGATACATATATTTAATCAATTTGCATGAATGCATGAAATAGGCAGGGTTTTAAAAGAATCACACTGCAGATACCTTAATTTTAGCAGTAAACTTCGGTTGAACATCAAGGATAAAGACCGAGTTTATCACCTACCAGAATGTATTGGTTATGTCTTATTCCTGGTCACTGATAGGTCAGTTTTTTTGATGATGCTGTATCAAAATTATGAATATGTTGTATGACTTGAAATTGGTAATTGTGTTTGAAGAGCACGAAAATGCTCATTGATGCAGGACGAGTAGAAATTCAGAAAAATTCTTTAACAATTTATCAATTTGACCATTCAAATATTATGTAGGATGAATACCTCAGAAACAATTTTTTCTGCCCTGATTTGTGTTGTATAATATAATATATAGACAATACTGTCAGATCTTTTTCAGTTAAAGGATGGTCATGTATTTGTATTGAATTTGGGTTGACTACACTAAATGGTATCAAAGTTCAGTTTTGCTGCAGTCTGCCCTGGAATATATATCGCAGCAAGGAATCCTTGTTGTGTTCTTGGCTGGCGTGGCGCAGTCGGTAGCGCGCGGATTTGTAACCGGAGGCCCCGGGTTCAATCCTCCGTGGTGCCACTGAGTTCCGTTGGTGTGTTCTTTGGCAAGACACTTTCCCTTAGCCTCGTCCGTCGGATGTGGACGTAAACCGGGCGGTCTCGTGTATCGGTCTATCCTTCGAGCACGTTAAAGAACCATAGGAATCTATTCGATAATAAGAGTAGGGCAGGTTCCCGGATTCCTATGTATCCTTCCCCTCTCTCTGGGGTAGCTCTAAATAACGGTAAACCTATACTGTGTTGATGAGCCGTTAAACAACATTCAATTCGTTGGTTTGAATCATTTCTGTGTCATTTTGTGGCAAGTGTTCAAGTCTGTTCAAATAGTAATAGATGATGACTAGCATCTTGTTTGCATTTATATGTAAATAACAAATAATGGATTCATTTGTCATTTATTCAATGGATGTTTTACCCTTAACCCGCTAAGCACACTATAATAGCCTTTGAGTCCATTGTAAACCCAGATCAGAAATGGTCTTAATTCTAAGAAAGAAGAGTCCGTTATATATATGAAGGACAATTTTATTGAATTGAATTGGGGTTTTAAGGCGCACCAACACGTGAAAGGTTATATGGCGCTTAACAGGAATGAACATGCCATGCTCAGTAGTGGGTTAAGGGTCACAATGGAAACCCATGTATTAGCCAGGCTCCGAGTAGCGGATTAAGAGTTACAATGGAATCCCATGTATTAGTTGTTATTACTGTTTAAGTTAGGCCAAATAAAATTATATGTATGGTGCTGGTTTCCTGACCGAACATGTTTTTAAGGGCTGACTCTAAGCTTAACATGTTATGCAAATAAATAACAACAAAATTGTCGTGCAACATGTCTAATAACTCTTACTTTTATTTCGGCAGAGTTATGCCACTTTTCATAAAACTTTAACCTTTACATTACCTGGCTCATAACTTGGCAAAATATTGACCTATGGTCATAACACTTTATATAGTTCTTCTTTCAATTAACTCCACAATTAGTAATTTGCCAAAATACTTTCGTTTTTACTGTTTGTATAATTTACAAATATTGAATTTAATAGAAATTAACGAACAGCATTAATTAGTATTTTAAGAACCAAGATATTGTGTCCTTTAATTCTTTCCAGTAAAAGTCAGTGTTTAATAGTATGTGTATTGAATTGAGTACCTTTAATACTTTCCAACAAAAGTCAGTGATTGAATTAAGTCCCTTTAATGCATTTCAAGTTACAACTTTGTGTTAAATAGTATGGATAGAATTTTAAGTATCAGAGAACATAATATGCACTGTACAAAAAAAGAGTTTAAATTAGGATTTAGTGCAAACTCTTTTGTGTCCTTTCAAGTTATCTTATGCCTTTAATCCCTAGGATTGCATACCCATAATCTCTTTATCCTCTAATGGTGGAATTATCTCTCCTAATGCCATCCATTAGGCCAGAGTTTTTTTAATTTTTCGGTTCTCAAACCCTCCGACCCTAAGTTTTGCAAAAAATATAAAAAAAAAAGTTTAATAATTTTTTTTTCGTTATTAATTATTTGGTCACCCATTTCAAACAAACAAATTATCATGTTTAAAAATTAACGTAAAATCAGATTCAGAAGATCATGTTATATAAATTTGTTCAGGTGCATTTTATGTTTTACAATATGACAACACAATTACAAGATACACACTTATAAAGGTTCAGATTCATTTTTCCTCCCCGTCTCCTGTGGAACTTTTTCCGAAAAAATCTGAGAACCAAAAAATAAAAAACTGTGGCCTTATTGATTGGAAGTTACTGAGCCTATATACTACTAGCATCATTAATTTCATTATTGTAAATGAAGTCTATTATAATGGTTTCCAGAATTATTACGGTTTTATCAGGGTTTTTAAGTGGTTTTTATAGCAAGCAATAATCTGACAGATAATGGTGCAGGCTTCCATCCACAAGGTTATAGACAGTGACATACTTTGACCACAAGTACAAATGCAAACGATGTAATTATTTCAAAGTCTGGGAGCATCTGATGAATCCTTGTATGGACAAAATGTTTTCAATAATTTTATTTTAATTCCATATTGATTGACAGCTAGGCACTGAGTCATAATATTAGCATCATTAAAGAAACTTAATCCCGCCAAGTAATGGCAAAATTACACTACAAAACTGCTTATCAAACTCTGTCTACATGTTCAGGTCATATAATAATGTATATGTGCCGATTAAAAGTATAGATTTATTCATGGGTTCTTAAAATGCCTCTGATGGAACATGTGTAAAATGAATTTATGAGTTGGTAACTCTTAATTCGATGCTCAAGTTTTGGGTTTTGGCCTGGCTGGTTAAAGCTGTATATATTGTGTCTTTAGAGTTTGGGTTGTCAAAAAATGTATAAGTTATATATATTGTATAAGTTATATATATTTATTACATTTATTACATTTCTATCGGTGAAAGATTGGGATTTCTCAGTGAAAGAATATTCATAATCGCTAAATATTAATAACTAACTCAGAACACAAAAATAACTAACTGTGGCTTTGAGTCACAACGTCAATAACGAGTTGGTGATGTCGACGTCATCCGCTGATAACACTAATTGAAGCGGCTAATTCTGGTTAAAAAAATCATAATAATCTGATTGAAAATGTAATAAATAGATTATTTAACTGTTGTGATCGATTATATGGAAATCCTTCACTCGATGGTAGGCGTGTTTGTTCTTTCACTCACTCGCTACGTTCGTGAAAAGAACCACACACGTATCATCTCGTGAAGGATTTCCCTATAATCGATTCCAGCAGTTAAATAATCTCTATATATACTTCATCATCAGTAAGTTTAGAAACGGTGTACATCTGTTGTAAAATTTGTGGGATGGTGTCGATGGTGGGATAGGGACTTTAATTATTATAAATGAAGTACGTCCTGTTACAATGGCTGCCAGAAGTATTATGGTTTCACTGTTTTATAGCTAGCAATAACCTGGCATATTATATGCAGGCTTCCAAAAAATGAACACATCTACAAGGTTATATATATATGAAAACAGTAGCGTATTTCTGACCATGTGTGCAAATGCAAACGATGTAATTATTTCAAAAGTTGTGCTGGTGCGTTCTGGGGGAATCTGCTCAATTTTCGTAAAGAAATAAAAAAACGTCACATGATTATACATGCTTTAAATGCGTTTCTGGCAGATTAGGATTTCAAATTCCTGTACGCCTTGGGATCTTGAGATGCCTAGGGATCTTGAGGGAGCCAGCCCATACCCTTAAGTCAGATAACGTCTCTGGGTTCTTATTTCTGACTGGCGGTGGGACTGTACATCTCGAGAATATACACACCCTATTGTTTGGGGCGCTTGTTTCAGCCAAAGGTTTTTCTGCAGTAGTTTGAGCAATTTAACTAATACGTACTTCAATTATATATCATTAGAACTGGTATTTTTAGTGGTCACACTAAAATACCTTACTTAGTTTTGAAAATCGGTTGAGAAATAAATATTTTACCGCCGAAATGATTTTTTGATGGGGCTTTTCCCATGTGCAACTGGTGCGGGATGGGGCATCCCCTTCCCATGACCATCCCACAGTTCGTCATCTGCGCTTATGCCCCGACTCCTTAAAAAATTCCTAGAGAAGGCCATGTATTGTTATTTAACCTATTGTCGATATACTCCGACCTTATGTTAATTAAGATTTGATGGGAAAAAACTTAAACCCCAGCGTTAGGTAGTGGCTACCGTCATTATGTATACACTGTAGCCAGTTAGTATTTCGTCTGCTTCAAGGTAAAGGTTTCAGCACTCTGACCAATCACTGATCTTATTTTTACAGGTACGGCTATTATTAATAGATGCACCAAATTCAAAATTTGACCGGAATAAAAGTTTTGTTCTATTAAGTGTGGAAAATAAATATGTTATATAATTATTTTGATATATCTGTATAATGTTTAATGTATTTACATGACAAATTTTATGGTTTAAAAATGCTTTATTATTTAGAAATTTGGGATTAAACCTCTCTGAGCAGCGCATAATGCATAAAATGATAAGAAAAGTTTCTCTGGGCCCATTTTTTTTTTATACTCAACGGTTTATTGACAGGCCTTTAAACTTCAGTCCATTGGTATTTCTGTAGAGAGAACATTGCAGTTGATTGAAAATTATGTTTTCTGTCATTCCCACAATTTGCAATAATGGTATTACTTTCCGGGCAAATTGTTGGACTTTGTATTAACACAGCTTGTTTTGACTTACTTGTTTTTTTCTTTGACGGGCCGAAACATTTATTTTGTTTCCATATATACATACACTGGTCTTATTTGTTTGAAGAAAATTGCTGCGTTTATGTCTGGTGTACCAATTCGTGGTCTGAGGATATTGTGGGAAAGTTTAGTGGATTTTTAGAAATCAATAACATAATAGAAGAGGTTGTAATTATTGGGATGAGGTAGTCTGATTCTTTATCTAAGTAGCAGTTATATTGTCAAAGTGATTCTGGCTCTAATATTCGATCAGTCTGTTCTTTTTGTTTGCAGAGCTTTCTTATAACAACTATAATGGCTGTATATTCAGTATCCATCAGCGGGTTGTCCCATTCTTATACCAATTATAACGGCTGTATATTCAGTATCCATCAGCGGGTTGTCCCGTTCTTATACCAATTATAACGGCTGTATATTCAGTATTCATCAGCGGGTTGTCCCGTTCTTATATCAATTATAACGGATGGATATATAGTATTCATCAGCAGGTTGTCCCGTTCTTATACCAATTATAACAGCTGTATATTCAGTATCCATCAGCAGGTTGTCCCGTTCTTATACCAATTATAACGGCTGTATATTCAGTATTCATCAGCAGGTTGTCCCGTTCTTATATCAGTTATAACGGCTGTATATTCAGTATCCATCGGCAGGTTGTCCCGTTCTTATATCAGTCATAACGGCTGTATATTCAGTATCCATCAGCAGGTTGTCCCGTTCTTATTTCAGTTATAACGGCTGTATATTCAGTATCCATCAGCAGGTTGTCCCGTTCTTATACCAATTATAACGGCTGTATATTCAGTATTCCATCAGCAGGTTGTCCCGTTCTTATACCAATTATAACGGCTGTATATTCAGTATTCATCAGCAGGTTGTCCCGTTCTTATACAAATTATAACGGCTGTATATTCAGTATCCATCAGCAGGTTGTCCCGTTCTTATACCAATTATAACGGCTGTATATTCAGTATCCATCAGCAGGTTGTCCCGTTCTTATATCAATTATAACGGCTGTATATTCAGTATCCATCAGCAGGTTGTCCCGTTCTTATACCAATTATAACGGCTGATATCCAGTATCCATCAGCACGTTGTCACATTCTTATACCAGTTATAACGGCTGTATATTCAGTATCCCATCAGTGGGTTGTCCCGTTCTTATACTAATTATAACGGCTGTATATTCAGTATTCCATCAGCAGGTTGTCCCGTTCTTATACCAATTATAACGGCTGTATATCCAGTATCCATCAGCACGTTGTCACATTCTTATACTAATTATAACGGCTGTATATTCAGTATTCCATCAGCACGTTGTCACATTCTTATACCACTTATAACGACTGTATATTCAGTATCCCATCAGCGGGTTGTCCCGTTCTTGGAATTTAATTATCCGACATTATGATCATGGTATTGGTAATATACAGCTGTCTATATATGTTAGTCTTCCTTGGCTCAACCAGGCCGACCAGTCTTAGAACTACCAAACATCAAGCAATGCAGCTATATGTGTGTCCAATTTTATGAAGTCTTTGGTGTGACCTGTCCAGGGATTGAACCCATGACTTCTCACATCCAAGGTGTGGATGTTCTACCACTAAGCCACTACTGCAGTTTGGTTTTAATGAAATATTACAATTATTGGATAATTTATGTTTTAAAACTGAAATGTTGTTTTCTAGATATATGAACTGAGTGACACTCTGTAATTGTAATTCCATGGAATGTTAATTAACCAATAACATTATGGCGGCAGAGATCAAAGCCAATTAGTGGGGACATGCCACCACAACCACATGTACACCCTGTACACTTCACTAATTAAAGATGGGCATGTGGCCTGGATTACCAGTCGTTATCAACTGTCTGACATTTATGAATATACTTCCCAATATTGGACCTGGCTGGGCTGATGCCTATAGCAGCTATTGTAATTTCTCTGGCTTCATTCATAAATCAAGGTGTAACTTGGAAACGCACACATTGTTATAGTTGGATTATGGTGTTTTTGTTATTTAGGAGTTTTCAGGAACAACAACAACAACTATCTGACCATTGTGATAAGGATGTAATTTAGTGAATATTTTCTGGGTAATTTTATAAAATCAGAATTTTTTTCCGGCTGAGAATAATTATGATTCTGATTTCAGTTCTGCGGTTGGTCAACAAAAAAAGTGAAGTGTGGTTGGAAAATGTATGTATGATGTGCTGAGTGAATATTAGGTTGGAAATAATTTCTTGAAAATATCTAGCTGTGTTTGAAAATGAAAGCCTTCAAGGATACTGTTTTTAATGATCTTAATAATGACTGCATTATCCTGTCATAATATTGCTATAATGTGGGTTGCAATGTACATGGATGAGAATTTGTGATTTTGTTGGACTGAAGTGTTAGTTAAATTGAAATTGTTTAATTATTAAACACATTATATTAGTTTATGGAAGTCGCAACAGAAAGAGGGGAAGGACCGATACTTGTCCACAAACCGTGTCCTACTCTTATTATCAGATAAGGCCATAATAAATTAATTTGCTCGATTCTCATCCCCACCCACCCCCGTTCTTTATGCCGCCCTGGTATTTTTTATTTCTTAAATTTATTTTTTTTAAAAAAAATAAATAATGAAATAATTAAAAATGTGTTTTCAATCTTGGAAGTACTCAGTAGTATATTTTACTATTTTTGCCTTGTGCCGAGGCCATTTTCTATTTGTTGTATAAAATAAAAAATAAAAAAATAAAATTTCACCCCACCCTTGTCACTATTTTGAAATAAATTGGGATGAGAAATTAGCAATTTATTATGGCCTAATCCTAAGGAAGGATAGATTCCAATAGAGGGTACTGCCCCATTTCCTATGGAAGGATAGACTCCAATACAGGGGTTGCCCTATTTATATACCAATCCAACATATAGGCTAAGGGATGTCTTGTTAAAGGCCACACCCAAGAAACCAGTATTGGTGAGACTAGAACCTTTCAAGTCCACAGTTCTATCCACTGTGCCAAACTAATAGTTAAAAATGATCAATACCGGTAATCGGATTTTGAAAATCTACAGCTATTCTGATGTCCATAACAGATACTTCCTGGTTTTAACAGCCTTAGCTGGTGTCATTTTGTAACAGTTCATTTTAGGAGCTACTGTGTTTCCTTTATTCCAACATTGATGAAAAGTGGAGGATTGTGTTGTAAAACTTACCCAGACTTTTTGGATAATTAAATAAAAAAATGCTAATTAAGAGCATGAAAGCTTTCGTTTTTTTACTTGATGTTTGTCAATGAGATAAACCTTTAATATGGACACCATGTACAGCCTTCCTTGTACAGCCTTGTACAAAATGGCTTGTCAAGGTCATGTGCTTTATGCAAATGTCTCTAACTCACAGCCCATCATTTGATAGTGCAACTAATCATATCTAGTATAGGTTCGATCCCTCTGGGGCCTATGAATCTTTATGTGAGGAAGCTATCCAGCTGGCTTGCGGAACGTTGGTGGTTCTACCAAGGTGCCTGCCCGTGCACGAAAATTGCCCGGAGTTGCACCTGGGTCTTCCTCCACCAATGGAAGCTGGAAAGTCGCCATATGAACTTAGCTGTTGGTGCGACTATAAAATCTAATTCAATCAATCATATCTAGAATTCACATCCTTTTGATAAGGATATTTTGAATTTTTAAAGTTTTTAAACGAGTGAAATTGGTTTCATAAGTTGAACATGTTTGTGAGTTCATGGTCTTCTGTGTTGGGTACTGTTCTTCACATAAAGCTTCTCTGATATTATTTTCATTTCAGTATCATATGTAACATTTCACCAGGTATGACCCGGCTTTCTGAAGGTTCAATTAATGTATTGTTCTTTAACTGTTATGTAGGTTAAATTAGTGGCCAAGGGAGTTCTAAAACTGTGCAGGAACTGTTCTGGATAGATTGTTCAAGAACTGTTCTTGAACTGTGCTTCATCTGTTCTTGAGCAGTTCTAGAACATTGCTTAAACATTATATGAGAAAATTTCTAGAACATTTCTAGAACCATCTTACAGGAACTGTTCAAGAACATTTCCAGTATAGTTCTAGAACTGTTCTAGAACAGTTCCAGTACAGATAGTTCTAGAACTGTTCTTGAACATAAGTTCTAGAACTCTCATTTAGTGTTCACGTACTGCTCTAGAACTGTACCAGAACAGATTAGGTACAGTTCAGGAACAGTTCTCGAACAATCTATCCAGAACCGTTCAAGAATTGTTCATGCACAGTTCTAGAAAATTTCGCAGGAGCAGGAATATTGGACAATTAGGCTTCAGGGTGAAATATGCTACTAAAAGCAGTTGTTAAATGTTCTGCAACAAAATAGAGATTGGATTGCTTTTGAATTCTTAGGAGAAAAAGTTTTAAACACCATGGGAATGAATTCATTGCTTAAAACTTGATTGAAAATCTTTATCACATGCGTGTGCATTGATAGTGATTACTTTGAATTATTAATTGCAATCAAGAAAATTAAAAGTTTCACAATATCGCTTTTGTGTTTAATCTGTTTTAAAAGCAGTCACTGTGGATTTATAAAAGTACATTTTCATAATTATTTGAAATTAATTTAAGTAGATATTTTGTTTGAATATAAGAGGCGAAAATGGACTTGTGATGTGCAAAAAAGTGATTATTTCAGGATATTGGGTAAGAGGTTACAAGAAATGGTGGGTGCCAAAATCAAAACCCAACTGTGTCTCTTTTGTTTTCATGCAGCTTTTGTAATGCTGGAATTGAGTTTCTGTGCTGGTGACCTTGAGCTTTCTTGCTGGCGACCTTGAGCTTTTTTGATGGTGATCTTAAGCTTCTTTGCTGGTAACATTTAGTTTCTGTGCTGATGACCTCGAGTTTCTGCGCTAGTGACACTGATTTCCTGTGCTGGTGACCTGTCTTGTGCTGGTGACCTTGAGCTTATGTGCTGGTGACCTTGAACTTCTGTTTAGTGACTGATTTTCTGTGCTGGTGACTTGATTTTCTGTGCTGGTGACCTTGAGCTTCTGTCCTGGTGACCTTGAGCGATTGTGCTGTTGACCTTGAGTTTCTGTGCTGTTGACTTTGAATTTCTGTGCTGGGGCTTTGAGCTTTTGCACTGGTGACCTTGAGCTTCTGTGCTGGTAACCTAAGTCACCTTGAGTTCCTCTGCTGGTGACCTTTAGTTTTTGAACTGGTGTCATTGAGGTTTTGTGCTGGTAACATTGATTTTCTGTGCTGGTAACATTGAGTTTTTGTGCTGGTGACCTTGAGCTTCTGTGCTGGTGATCTTGAGGTTCTGTGCAGTTGACCTTGATTTGCTGTTCTGGTGACCTCAAGTTTTTGTGCTAGTGACACTGATTTCCTGTGCTGGTGACCTGTCTTGTGCTGGTGACCTTGAGCTTATGTGCTGGTGACCTAGAACTTCTGTTTGGTGACTTTGATTTTCTGTGCTGGTGACTTGATTTTCTGTGCTGGTGACCTTGAGCTTCTGTCCTGGTGACCTTGAGTGATTGTGCTGTTGACCTTGAGTTTCTGTGCTGTTGACTTTGAATTTCTGTGCTGGTGACATGATTTTCTGTGTTTGTGACATGATTTTCTGTGCTGGTGACCTTAAGCTTCTGTTGTTGTCATCAATTTTTTGTGCTGGTGACCTTGAGTTTCTGTGTGCTGGTGAGCTTGTGTTTCTGTACTGATGACCTTGAGTCTGTGCTGTTGACTTTGAATTTCTGTGCTGGTGACCTTGAGCTTTGGCACTGGTGACCTTGAGCTTCTGTGCTGGTAACCTAAGTGACTTTGAGTTTCTCTGCTTGTGACCTTTAGTTTTTGAACTGGTGACATTGAGATTTTGTGCTGGTAACATTGAATTTCTGTGCTGGTGACCTTGAGCTTCTGTGCTGGTGATCTTGAGCTTCTGTGCTGGTGACTTTGATTTGCTGTACTGGTGACTTGATTTTCTGTGCTGGTGACATGATTTTCTGTGCTGGTGACCTTAAGCTTCTGTTGTTGTCATCAACTTTTTGTGCTGGTGACCTTGCGTTTCTGTGTGCTGGTGAGCTTGTGTTTCTGTACTGATGACCTTTAGTTTCTGTAATGGTGACATTGAGTTTTTGTGCTGGTAACATTGAGTATCTGTGCTGGTAACATGGAGTTTCTGTGCTGTTGACCTTGATTTTCTGTGCTGGTGATCTTGAAGTTTTGTGCTCACTTAAGGTGACCTAGAGCAAGTAACTAATTCACACTTCATTCAGGGATGGAGATATTGCTTTGCCCTTCAGATGGGGACAACCTGTCAGGCTGCAGTGTGTTCTGAAATATATTCGCCAGGCATATACAGTACTATGTAAGAGAACCAGAGAAGTTTATTTCAATATTAAGAGTAGACGGATCCCTTTGTATCCTTCCCTCTCATCGTAAAGTCGCCCTCAATAAGCTTAACATGTGTTTATGAGCCTTTGTACAACAATTCATTCTTCTAGCACAAGGCAGTGGCATATTTTTTCAGATCTTTTATTCATTCATAAAATGAATCGTGATGCGCCAGTAATTCTAAGCAGAGTTGCTTCCGTACAAGCCAATTACTACAGCTATATGGGCGTTTTCCATACAGTCCATTAGAGAAACCAGATCCTTTTTCTGTGAAGGTTTCAAAATAATCAGTGTATTGTTGAGCATGTTATAGTAGATTCCAGAAGTGGCTTTTCAGTGTATTGTTACCAAACTGAATGGACTCAAGTAACTCTCTCAGAGACTCACTTTAGTTGGGGTCAAAAAGGTGATATTCTTAAGTTGCTAGCAATTTCCACAAAAACTCAGTTCCAAATGTTTTTATGCACCCCACCGAAGGGCGGCATATAGTAGTCGCATCATCCGTCCGTCCATACAATCGTGTCCGGTCAATAACTCTGACATTCCTGGACGGATTTTTAAATAACAGCTAGGGGGCTGGCGTGGCGCAGTCGGTAGCGTGGCGGATTTGTAACAGGAGGCCCCGGGTTCAATCCTCCGTGGTGCCACTGAGTTCCGTCGGTGTGTTCTTGGGCAAGACACTTAACCTAAGCCTCGTCCGTCGGATGGGGACGTAAACCGGGCGGTCCCGTATATCGGTCTATCCTCCGAGCACGTTAAAGAACCATAGGAATCTATTCGATAATAAGAGTAGGGCAGGTTCCCGGATTCCTATGTATCCTTCCCCTCTCTGGGCGGCTCTAAATAACCTATACTGTGTTGATGAGCCGTTAAACAACATTCAATTCAAATAACAGCAAGACAACGTGGCTCCAAGGTAAAGGTCACACTTACGAGGTCAAAGGTCAAAAAGAAGTGCTTTTGTGTCCGGTTAATAACTCTGACATTCATGGACAGATTTTCAAATAACTTAGCACAAGTGCTCACCACAACAAGATGATGTGTCGGTCGCAAAGTCCAGGTCCATGGCTCCAAGGTAAATTTAAGGACACACTTAGAGGTCAAAGGTCAAAACCACATGCAGTGACATTTCTTGTTGGTTATACAAGTTAATATTTAATTGGTTGTATAGGGTTTAGAGAGTTTGTTTTAGGTGAACAGGCTGTGTTTCACAAGTGTATACAATGTAACCTGTGTAATAGTTAAATCAGGAATAATTCTACAAAATGGTTTCTTCCAACCAAGCAGTTGTTATCAGAGATGTAGAATTGTACTTGAAATTCTGCAAGGTTCACAAGTAATGAAAACAGATGCATTTCAATTTTGTTAACAAGTGGCACACTTGAGATGGATTTCAAAGCATTTTAAGTTGATGTTAATTTTTATATAGACTGTGTTTCTTATGTTGTGTGGTTCTTATGTTGTTGTGGTTATTATGGTCTGTGGTTCTTAAAATAATTATGTTGAGTATTTGTGGGGGCGTGGTTTCGAGAAAAAAAGATTGGGGGAAAACACATCGTTGTTTATTTTGGTAGAGAGTCTATGTTTAGTTTAGCAATTTCTTTATAAAATACTTTTTTTTAAAAGTATTTGGTCCCATTATGGAATTTAGGCAACACCAAATAATCAAGCGTGGAGCGCTGTGGTCTAGTGGTAGAGCGTTGGACCCATGATCCAAAAGTCGTGGGTTCGATCCCCGTCATTGCCATATGCGTTGTTTCCCTGAGCAAGACACTTTATCTGCATTTACTAAGTACTGGTTCTACCCAGGAAGACATCGAGAGTGATTCAAATAAGTTCATAGAGCTTTCGTTATAATCGATGTAAAATAAATAAGTTTAAACTAAATAATCAAGGGCTCAGCGCATTCAACTATTCAACTTTCTCCTTCTTTATTCATATGTAGTTAGAATAGTTTTGCGCTGAGCCCTCGCAATGTCATTGGTAAATAGCACAACAGCATTTTCACACTGCCATTCCCTGAATCAATTGCAAAATGTCAAATAGTGGTAATTTTTATCTTCTGATATATTGTTACTAGGCAATTGTTTTCTCTATGAATTTTTAGATGAATTTCACAATACCAAGTCTACAAAATCTCCCGTTAGATAAGCTCACAGTAAAATTAGGAAATTATGATGATGAATTTCAAGCTAGACTGTACAGCAGACACTATAGATGAAACTGTTAGGATGAACAGCCAGGATGAATGACTTGTCCTAATAGTTCCTTGTGGTTGTGTAATCTCAGATATACATGTAGTAATGTGTTGTTTACTGACCCAGAGGATGCCATAGCCGGGTTAAACAGTTGTGTAATTCTGGATACAGATACATCATGTGTTAATTAATTTATTATCCCAGGTTTATTTCTGATATGGTGAGATAACAGTTTTAACAACATTACTGAAGAAGCCCTAGAAAGGGGCTTATGGCCGATAAGGGATTAACTGGTTCTGTCAGTAAGATTTCTTCCTGGATTTATTTCTGAATCAAAAGTGTTATAAAACAGTACATTTATGGTTAGAAAACATGGTAAACCAAAAATTATCGATTGTGGAAATTAAGAGGATTCATGGATTTAGTTCTGGAAGTTTTTAAGTGACTTTGAGAGACTGAAACTTGGTAAAACATCATGTATACTACAAAGTTTGGATCATTGCCAGTGATCACGGCAGGCTGCCCCTACCATCACTGGGTGGGGCGTCGTTTTGCCACAAATATAAACGGATTACATAACCAGCATCATCAGAGAATGTAAGTATGCAAGAACATATGTTATGTACATGTATGCATAGTTTATTACAATTTATTACATTTTCATCGGTGAAAGATTGGGATAGTGAAAGAATATTCATAATCGCTAAATATTATTAACCAACTCCGAACACAAAAATAACTTAACTTTGACGTTGAGTTATGACGTCAATAAAGTGGTGCTGCATGACGTCGACGTCATCCGCCGATAACGTTCAATAAAGCGAATAATTTCCGTTAAAATCATGCATAAACTGATTTAAAATGTAATAAATAGATTATTTAACTGCTGTGTTTAGACTAAGGGAAATCCTTCACTTGATGGTAGACATGTTTTGTTTTTTCACTCACATAAGCTTGATCGTGAAAAGAACCACACGTCTGCCTTCTTGTGAAGGATTTCCCTATAATCGATCCCAGCAGTTAAATAATCTCAATATACAATATGGTCATGTGATTGTAAGTTTTAATTTAGCTATAGTAGGCATTCTTGATGAAAGATTTCCCAAGATACTGTATTTTCCCATAATAGTAGCATCAGGGCGCTATGCAAAATTCTATTAAGAACACTTTGCATAATACTAATATTCATTGTTGTCCCAAGTTGCCCAGGCCAAATATTTTAAGAGTACTAAAATAGTGTTTGTACCTACATCATGTGACTGGTAACCATGAGGCGCCTTTTCCGGATTAAGACTATTAAGAAAAGTTAGAATTTTTGTTTTTATTATTTTAACCGACTTTACGTTAGATTAGCTAAAACCAAACCTTTCATATCGATCGTTTCCCATTGAAACATTTAGCATTTAACCCTTAACCCGCTAAGCATGACTATGATAGCTTTTGCGTCCATTGTAAACCCAGTCACTCGCAGGCTGATCAGGGTTTACAGTGTCCAGCTGCTGATCAGTCATTTCCCCCCAAAACACCCCTTTGTCATATAAATGGAATGGTCTTAATTCAAAGAAAGAACAGTTCATTATATATATGTAGTGGATTAAAGGTTAATAGGTCTGTTGGATGGGTACATAAACCAGGCGGTACTCGGAATAGGAGCTAGTCTATCCTCCAAGCATGTTAAAGAACCAAGGAATCTATTAGTTTGTACTTATAAGAGTAAAACAGGTTGCTGTATTCCTGTGTGTATTCCCTGCCCTCTGGAGGTGGGGGTGGGGGTGGCTGAGCTTTAAATAATCTATAATGTGTTGATGAGCCCTTAAATACAATTCAGTTCCAAACAGCCGACCTATATAGCTGAATATGAATTAAAGAGGCATTTTCTAAATATCATAAATAATTCATTGGATTACCCTCAGAGCTCCGAATAGCATCTAGGCCCGCAGTCGTTTTCAATTATAGATAACCTTCCATTATAGGTGATTGAAATTTTATCGTTGCCAGTGTCCAGTGTCCTTGCCGGGTGTGCTGGAATTAATAGGGCTGTCATTTGCATTTAGATGGATTTTCAACCTTTTCAACCTTACAGAACGATAACATCAAAATTAATTTTGCGACACATTTAAATCACAGACCTTAATTGTTGTACAGTATTGAATTTGTTGTGATGTGTTTAAAAAAAATCAAACCAAAGTCTTTTAAAGCCAGTGCGACTTAATTAGGCATAATAAAATTAATTGTGTGGTTCGGGTCACCCGACCCTACCTACGACTCTGACGTTTTTTTGGTCCATTTCGAAAAAATAAATAAAAAAAATAACAATATAAAGTATGTATGTACACAAGTGAAGAGCAAATAGAAAACAATTATAATTACAGTAATTATAGTCATAATTCAGTGCATCTTCTTTACGTTCATAAAAAACAATCCTTAAAAAAAAAAAATCCGACCTACCCTACCTACCAATTTTGAACATGTTACCAGAACCACACCATTTTTTTTTTAGGCCTTGTGACTTAATTTAACGAGTGTAATTGCTGGCCCATAGTCTTTCATTAACATTTTCTAGAACAATGGGTATGACAAATGCTATCAGGGTTGGAAATTAGCACTAGTCCTGTAGCACGAGGCTAGCAAAAATGCTGCCGGGCTAGCAAAGTCTGTGTCTGGGTAGTCCCAATGGGCTAGTAACAAAAATTATTCAAATAAGAAATAAATTATAAATCGGTAGATTACATGTATGTAGTGACAGCACTGTCTAACCAAACAGGTCTTTTAAAAACCTGATATTTCCAAAGTTTCAATAAAACGTGTATAAAGAAACCGAAACTTGAATTAAAATAGTATTTTCTGTTGAATATTATTATTGGGCTAGTAAATTTTGAGCAGGTCTAGTGATTTTACCCAACTACTAGACCGGCGGTGGTCTAGTAAACTAAAAATGTTAATTTCTAGCCCTGACTATACCATTGGAATTCCATAGGTCTGCAATATGACTTTGAAAAGTATTACCTTGGACAAAAGTCAACCTGAGAGACCCCAATTTTAAACTTATTTGTTCAAACAAATATATTTGATATTGGTCAGAAAATTAAACATATGATCTTTGTATAAAATTGAGATGACAGCAAAGTTTCTAAAATCTCATTGGTCAGTAACAATATATAGGATTATATTGCTCATAAATCCATCTAGCATCCAACTTACTCCCCCAGGGGTCGACTATAATAGATAACTATATCCCCCAGATCATGTTTCCACTGATGATAATGTCTACAACATAATTGATATCTGTCCTCTGGCAATCCTGTATATTGATATTAGCATATTATTGAATTCCAGAAGGAGAATATATTGCCCAACATTGCAATATATATATGATATTGATTTACTATACATTCTTGACTTATGTGCCAATGCTGCAATTTCAATTTCTGTCGAGAATTCTAACACACAGCTGTGAGAGGTGAGAAGGATTACAATGCAGCGTGGTTAACCCCCTTGACCACAAAGGCATATTCTCATCAGAAACGCTGCAATTTTAATTTTTGTTGAGAATGAAGGACCATAATGACGTAGCTTGTAAACCTTCTCGCCTCTCACCACTGCAGCTCAACTTGTAAGTGAGAAAGTCTTGATTCTGAGGTATACAGCACTGCTTCTTAGTAAGGCAAAAAAAAAAAAAACCTGTGTTTCCGTTGACCCGACCGACCCTATTTTTATGGGGCCGACCCTAAATTTTAAGCTTTTTAGGAAAATAAATAAATATATATATATATTTTTTTTCTTTTTCTGAACAATGATTTACCACAATATATCGAGGTAAACTGACATCACAGAGCAACTTTCAGTTGTATCATCAACTTGTATGGTTTATGAGATAAATACATGTAGAACCTCACAATATCTTGCTCCAAAAACAACAACAAAAAAGCGGAAAAAAACCCAGAAAATGCTTACCGACCTACCCTATTTTTTTAGAGCATGCAATAGGAAACACACCTTTTTTTTTGTCTAACCCAGCAAAAATGAGGCGGTCTGCCTTTACCACAAACAAAAAATTGACAATCGCATCAGGCCAAAAATGTGCTAATAGTGAAGTAAAACTCCATTCAGACAAACATCAAACAAACTGTTGAGAATGTATATACTTTGTATCCAGTAAGAAGAAATAGACCATGGAATGTAAACCATATGGAGGATCTTACATGAGTGCCTTTATTAAAAGAGTTGGATTGAATTATAAAGAGACGAGAGAGTGCCGAACATCATATCAGTATCATTCAACAGGTTTAATAAATTCAATATTAAATAGGCATGAATGTGGAATTGTGTTGATCGCATAACTCCAGAAGTATTTATAACTGTAGCTGCTTTAAAGGGACACACGGCAATCTTGATTTTTTAAAAACTCACGGCGTCCCGTTAGTTTTCCTCTTAACGTGCATTTGTTCAATCATTAATATTAATTGTTAGAATTGTTTAAAGCAAATTATTTTTGCATATTACAAACTTTTTATAATATTGCACCAGTAATATATTTAAAAATTTGGTAAATTAGAGAAGAAAGTTGAAATCTCAAATTTTTATTTAATTATATGCAAGCAGTTTTAAAATCAAAATGACGCAGGATAAGTAAATTGAGGAGCATATTTTAATGTTTGAATAAAACTCAAGATTGCCATGTGTCCCTTTAATGTAAGGTTGTTGTATGATGCCCTTTAATGTAAGGTTGTTGTATGATGACGTCTTATATTGACTCGGTCTTCTCAGTATGACTTCCCGTGTGGTTGCCGCGGTAAAGGTCTTCTCAGTATGACTTCCCGTGTGGTTGCCGCGGTAAAGGTCTTCTCAGTATGACTTCCCGTGTGGTTGCCGCGGTAAAGGTCTTCTCAGTATGACTTCCCGTGTGGTTGCCGCGGTAAAGGTCTTCTCAGTATGACTTCCCGTGTGGTTGCCGCGGTAAAGGTCTTCTCAGTATGACTTCCCGTGTGGTTGCCGCGGTAAAGGTCTTCTCAGTATGACTTCCCTGTGGTTGCCGCGGTAAAATACCGCTAGAGGCAGATGGGTAGGACCCCCACACCCTTCATGTTCATTTTGTCATTTTTTATCATGCTCATTCGAGGTCTTTATCATGACACCACGTATGCAAAGGTGGAAACGTGGCTCCATCGTAAATGGAGTGTCTACTAATTAAGTACTATAGAATTTGCAGCAACTCTGCAGTTCTGCAGGTTAGAAGGTTCGAGGCCCATTCTCCATATTTTATCTTGATGTAAATGGAGGATGAGACTGGCATGTTCATTCGTGTTAGGCGCCGTATAACCTTTCATGTGTTGGTGCGCCATAAAACCCAATTCAATTCAGTATGACACCACAAAAAACTGTAAGTAATCTCATCATTTTTCATAATCCTGTATTTTGAATGGCTACGGAAATCAACGAGGTCATTTCGATGCACACTGAGCTGAATGCAAAAGACCATGTGTATTATGGTAAGTATATCTTTCTCCCTGGCCGCCTCCGTGGCCGGGATGGTAAATGAAACCTCGCCTCTCACTGCTGAGAGTTAAAATCACTTTGCCAGGGAGATTGACTTGTAAATGAGAAAGTATAGATTTTTACGGATGACCGGAGGTGTACAGTACAGGAAAAAGTGGGTAGTCTGCCTCCAGCACTAAAATATCGACTGTCATATATAGCCTAAAATGTGCTGAAAATTAAGTAAAACACAGTTCTAGCAACTTCCTGATAAGGGCATTGTCTGAATAAACATTCTAATCCTACCTACTGCCCCAAATGTGCCCCAAAGGTTAGCACGGTAGACTCTGAATGCAAAGATCTCGGTGTCTAGCCGCACCGACACCATAAGGGTTCCTTCAGTGTATCTTTAGGCTCCTCATCCATCCAGTAATTGGTCGGTCCTGTTTTATAATCAGTCATCCTCAGAGCATGTCAAAGAACCATAGAACTCCTACAGAAATGCCCAGGAAAGTTACTCAGCCAGGTCGTGTTATTAAACAGTCACATTTACTCAGCTAGATAGATTGAAAAACAATAAATAACTCTATTCCTGCGTACCAGCATATCTTATTTAAAGTACCAGGGCTTTTTTCAGGTATTTTGGGAAAAGGACCCCTGTAAATTAGTGAAATATCTATCGTAAAAATGGCCTAATTGGGAATTTCTTTCATCGATAAAATGGCCACTTGAGAATTGTTTACGTCAACATTTTGTAATTTGAGGGCGAGGTAAAAGCCTACTTTAAGGTATAATTAGGAACACTATTACTTCATTGTCCGGAGGGGCACCTGGGGTCTTCCTCCACCAATGGAAGCTGGAAAGTCGCCGTATAACCTTAGCTGTTGGTGCGACTATAAAATCCAAATCAATCGACATCACTAACATACCACTTATTTTGATTGGTATTATTCTGTAACATAAGGGATGTATCAGTACAACATACATAATGTAAAAAAATAAAAGATTTCTTTTTTTTTAAATTATTTTTTGAGGTTGGAAATTCAATAATTGGGAAACGGGTCCATTTTTCGACCCCGTGGGACACCTAGAAAAAGCCCTGAGTATTCTTATCAGATTCTTTATTGCAAAAATTCCATTTCTGGAAATGAGGCATAAATTATGTTAAACCAACGTTTGATGTTTATGTTTTGTAAAGAAGCGACCATAGCTATACGAAAAATTAAATATTACTAAGGCTTCAATTCGATTCAACACTTTGTACAATTGGTGTGGTGTTTTCCTTCCATGTCAAGAGTGCTATATATTAGTTTCCTGTATTATTTCAATGTATTTGGACTATCGGAAGTAATTTGTTTAATTTGAACAAATTGTTTCGCTTTCTTTTTTCAAAGACCACCTACGACAATAATCGTCTTGAATAATTGCACCCAAAATTCATTTGAGCGTCCTGATTCATCTGCGCAGCATTTAAACAACAAAAACAAGTTTTTTGTCAGATGGAACACTTTTCATTCTGTGTTAACGGATATAACTGGTTTATCCGAAGTCAGTTGTAATTTCTTTTGGAGCTCATTAACAAGGCCTCGTACAAGTGGTAGAATACTTCAACATGTGAAGAAAACCGTGACTTCCATGGAAGCATTTCTAATTCTGTTGTTGTGGAAATGATTACAGCTGTCCTGCTGAGTTGCTGAACTGGGTGATCCTGACAGAAACAAAGCAATTAAAACGAGCTAGAAGCATTTAATGATTTTTGGTGTTTAACGTATTTATTTTAGTGTGTTTTACCGTAAATACTTAACTATCCAGCAAATTAAGATAGTCCAGCTCATAGTCTACTAGGTTATGAGGCAAGCTATAACTTAACCCGCTACATATATATAGTGGGCTGTTCTTTCTTTGAATTATTAGACCATTCCATTTATGTGACAAAGGGGTGTTTTGGGGGAAATGACTGATCAGCAGCTGGACATTGTAAACCCTGATCAGCCTGCGAGTATACTCAGCCTGCGATGGACAATGAACTATTGGTTCACAAATGCTCGCAGGCAAATCCTGCCAAAGTGGGCGCAGCAGTGCAAAACCTGAAGCACAGTCTTATTAGGAATAGAAATGATCCTTCAAAAGTGGTCACAGCAGTACAAAACCTGAGACACAGTCTAATTAAGAATAGAGTGGTCCCAGTAGACATAGTCTAGTGGTCCCAGCAGTATAAAACCTGAGACACAGTCTAATCAAGAAAGAAGTGATCTCAGCAGTGTAAAACCCAAGACACAGTCTAATTAGAATAGAAGTGATTTCAGCAGTATAAAACCTGAGACACTGTCTAATAAAGAATAGATGGACCTGTTTCGTAACTGTCCCCTCTGATGAGAAATGGCCTTACTAGTACAGATCAGTTGACGAAAGTACTGTATGTGGTTTTACAAACAAACCATCAGAAAAACAGGCCATCAGAAATGGACAGTAAGTAACAAACTAAATTGAAACTGACTCCAATGGACAATGGACCTAAAGGCTATTATAGTCGACTAGTCATGCTTAGCGAGTTAAGGGATAATATGCCAGAGTATCTGTTGATTAGTGTACCATGGCAGTGGCTTAATTAGTGGAAGTGTTTGCCTCGCATGTGAGAGGTCGTGGGTTCAATGCCCAGCCGGGTTATACCAATTTAGACTTCATTAAAAGGGTATTTGTATTATGAGCTTCCTTAAATTGCTTGACATTCTGTATATAAACGGTAGTTCTAGGGCTGATCATGTGTCATTTGTCTACGGCGCGGTAGGTGGTTATTTTGTAAATTGTTTAACTTTATATTTCTCCAGGTGGGCACTGATTACCCACATGATGAGGGGTAGAATCCCTCCAAATTCATGTTCATTTTATCATTTTTTGTTCATGTTCATTAAAGGTCTTCATCATGATCCCTGCATTGTTTCAGGTGCTATCTCGCTCGCATCAAAAGAGCAGTGGCAGGAAAACAATAACGTGGCTCCAGCGTAAATGGAGTTTCTACGATAGAATTTGCAGCAACTCTGCAGTTCAGGGTGAGAAGGTTCTAGGCCCATTTTCCATATTTTATCTCGATGTACATGGAAGATGAGCCTGGCATGTTCATGCCTTTTAGGCGCCATATAACCTTTTCATGTGTTGGTGCACCTTAAAACCCCAATTCAGTTCAATTCTTTTAGCCAAAATCCTGAGGCATTTGATACGCTTAATTCCCTTAGTGTCATCAATCGGATGGGGATTCCAAGAAATAAACAGGGTTATTACGATTAGCACAGTCTATTCTCCAAGCGAATTAAAGAAGCATAAGAGTCTATTAGCCAGTTATTAAAAGTAAAGCACGGTTTCTAGTATTCCTTCACCACACTTTCCCTTTGGCGGCTCGAAATGACCTATATAATATGTTCTGGAGCCGTAAAACAACTCTTGAGTTCAATTCTTCTAGAAACATTTTAAAAAGCATACATAACTGTCTTAAGTGAGCTTTGATACTCTTATATGACCAGGTTCTAAGTGAGCTTTGATACTCTTATATGACCAGGTTCTAAGTGAGCTTTGGTACTCTTGTATGACCAGGTTCTAAGTGAGCTTTGATACTCTTATATGACCAGGTTCTAAGTGAGCTTTGATACTCTTATATGACCAGGTTCTAAGTGAGCTTTGATACTCTTGTATGACCAGGTTCTAAGTGAGCTTTGATACTCTTATATGACCAGGTTCTAAGTGAGCTTTGATACTCTTATATGACCACTTTGATACTCTTATATGACCAGGTTCTAAGTGAGCTTTGATACTCTTTTATGACCATGTTCTAAGTGAGCTTTGATACTCTTGTATGACCAGGTTCTAAGTGAGCTTTGATACTCTTATATGACCAGGTTCTAAGTGAGCTTTGATACTCTTATATGACCAGGTTCTAAGTGAGCTTTGATAATTATATGACCAGGTTCTAAGTGAGCTTTGATACTCTTATATGACCAGGTTCTAAGTGAGCTTTGATACTCTTATATGACCAGGTTCTAAGTGAGCTTTGATAATTATATGACCAGGTGAATATTTCATGATAAACTGGTCCTCTTGTAAAGCTATTTATAGTTCTGACAGTATAATCAATTGCACCAAACCAGGAAGTGATATATAACCATATGGTTACATAGATAATTATATAATCTGATGATCCTACTGATTATGTAATCTTCAGTTATCATCACACAACCATTATTGCCTGTGGTTATTAATATGGGGAACTCATCCTGTGTTGTTTTTTCTTTGCTGATATCTTGATAGCATAACTTGATAACCTGATGTGATTACGTCAGACAGAGATGAAAGTTTCAAACCAGGAAAAAAATCAGGTGTTTAAGATAAAATTGTGTATATAATTAATCCAAAATTTATTTTAGGAATCCATTGAAAAATAATTGTAAGAAATTCAAATATTGATCTTTATTAATATTCAAACTACGCGTTTTAAAAAAATAACTAGGATTGTCGTTTATAGCAACTTTAAAACACATAAAAAATACATAAAACACAAACGTCCAATCGTCAGTTTCTCCCACATTATGTAAAAAAACTAAAATACTCATACAGTAGTTAATTGGATTGGTGACAGAAAAAAAAGAAATCATAGTTGATATTTTATTGTACCCCCCCCCCCCCCCCCCCCCCCCCCCCCCCCCCCCCCCCCCACCCGCTTTCACAAAGTGAAGTGGGGGCTATATATAGGAATCACGTCTGTAACGTCCCGTTGCATCCCATCATACATTTTTATTACTTACATTCCTCAAACAGTTTCAGCGGGGCGTCCGTGGCCGAGTGGTTTACATCTCTGACTTGAAATCACTTGCCGCTCACCACTGTAGGTTCGATCCCACAGGGGCCTAGGAATCTTAATGTGAGGAAGCTATCCCGCTGGCTTGCGGAACGTCAGTGGTTCTACCCAGGTGCCAGCCCGTGCACGAAAATTGCCCGGAGGGGCACCTGGGGTCTTCCTCCACCAATGGAAGCTGGAAAGTCGCCATATGACCTTAGCTGTTGGTGCGACTATAAAATCCAATTCAATCAAACAGTTTTGAATGAGTTGTTCCCAAACTTCATATAAACAATCATAACAACTGATCAAAAAGTGGGGTATTCATCACCTTCAGTGATAGTTCTACTAATGTTACAGAAAATACTGTATTCTGAGAGTATTCTGAGAGATAATTATTATACACATTGCAGCATTAAAAAAAAAAATCCTTTTAGGTTTGTTTCTTAATATGAGTATTCCATGCTATAACCCATTCAGCTTCTTTTCTCTCATATTTTAAAAATAAAGCTTTAGATTTATGACAGAAAAATTATATAGATGGATGGATATTATGGTTTAATTATTGAGTTGTTTTACTTTAAATGAAATCTTGAGTAGCTGAATCATGCGATACCATCACTGAGGTTAATCGGATGTACATAACTTAAGTTACATGACACTAATCCAGTGGCAAATGAATTATTATTGACAGGCCCTGAATTATTTATATAGTAAAATATGGCAAAAAGGGACAAGCCCCAACTTGATTTTGACAGGCCCCGGACTTGGGGCTATCCTATTTTATGAGTACGGAATGCGCGACTTTTTTTTCTTTTTGTCTGATACTGTTTTACCGTCAAATTACTGAATTTCCCGTAATAAGAGCGCATAATATATTGTCTACATATATCACAATAGTTCAAATATCTTAATGATGTGATGGCACTCAATAGGTTTTTAATAGGGAAATCATTTCAGAAGTCTCCAATCTGTCTTTACAGCAAGAAAATTTTCATTATCTTACATAATTAGTATAATGAATAAAAATCACCTTTGTTAATTTCTTGAGGTAACAACTGTAATAATTAAAAATAAATGTTTTTATACAATTTTCTAATTACAGGTGGGAATGGGTGGAGATTATCGAACCCCGAACCAAGGAGCACATGTACGCCAACCTTACCACCGGTGAATGTGTGTGGGACCCACCGCCTGGCGTTAAAATGTAAGTCACATTTATATTTGCCGCTTTGATTGTTGCATTGCATGTTCATTTGAAATTCATGTTTTCAGTTTGTGAAAAAATAGAACTGGGGTCAGTACACTTAACTTCATGTCACTTATGGTACATAATGTTGCCATGTTCCTTGATGAACTCGGAGGACCACATGAAGAAATTTGACATTGATTTATTAGTTGGTAGACTTGTGTGAAGTAATCTTGGGTATTAGGCCAGACTAATATCTCTGAAAAAAGTTCTCGAAAAGTGTGTTTGTGAAATTGAATGTAAAATATTTGATAACCTGAACAATGATAAATTGTCCATATTCATTTATCTAATGAATTATAAAACAGTGTGATTGGTTCGAACTGAATGGAAAAAAAAAGTTAATGTTACAGCTGTATAAAAGTTCAGTAACATTTGATGTTTGATGTTTGATGTTAACTTGTTGTTTGCATTTGGAAAATGAACAAGAGACTAAAATAAATAGAGATCATGTATTCAGTTGTGGTATAGTGTTGTGGATGTATTTATGATTGTGGCGGAAAAAAGGAAAGAAACAAAAAAGTTACTATGTTGTACGAAAAAAAAATGGATTTGGATATTTCGAGAGATCTTCAGCAGTTGAGGAGTAGGTAAGGATGGATCAAGTAGTTAAAGGCCAGGGTTGAGTATAAAATCCAAACATGGCTCCAGATAAACTGTTCTGATCATGTTATACATTATACTACTCGGAGAGGTTTAATCACAAATTTCTAAATAAAAAACATTTTTAAATCATAAAAGTTGGCATGTAAATACACTAAACATTACTCTATTACAGACATATAAAAATAATTATATAAGAGATCGCTGACATGTATGCCGAATTATCGGAACCGGACAGATTGCAGATCGTGACATTTGTTATATACTGTTTAAAACGGCAAAAAATACAACTGCGCAGTCGGTTAGAGCGTCGTCTACTATGTGTCTACTGAACCAAAGGTTCAGGGTTCGAGCCTTAGTAAAATAAGGCAACATTTTTTAAACCATACAATGTTAAGATATTTCAAAAAATATTAAACGGAACTACTACGGAATAAATCTGATTGGTTCTGAAAATTTGGCATTTGAGTACTCTGATATTGTGTTTATTTTCTATTCTTTCTAGCACAAAACTATGATTCCTAACTGTCAAATATTGAAGTTTGCTGCATCTATTAATAGCTGCACCTGTAAAATAAGATCAGTGACTGGTCAGAAGGCTGAACCTTTATGTTGAAGCAGATGATATACTAATGCCCCTGTCACACTATAGCGCGTTTCCACTGCGTTGGCACGGCGTTGTTTAATTTTCCAGAACGCCGTGAGATCGCAAGAAAAATCTGATATTTTTCGTGAAGATGGAGATGTCACGGCGTCCTCACAGCGACCAAGGCGTTGCTACGGAGCTCCGATGGCGTTCTATCGCGTTCCTACGGAGTTCTTGTTGGCGATTGTCTGCGCTCTCACGGCGCTTCCACTGCGCGCACTGCGCTTTCACGGCGCTCACACTGCGCTGACGGCGTGTTGAAGACGTTCGTTTGCACTACCTATAATTCATTTATACTATTTTGTACGTTTTTGTCATGCAAACGCGATGGACGCGGTAGAAGCGCCTTGGGAGCGCAATGATCGCCGTGACAGCTCCGTACAGTCGTTGTAAGAGCGCAGTAAAATAAATAACACTCCGTATAAGCGCCGTAGACGCGCTGTATAAGCGCGGTAGAGACGCAGTGACATCTCAGAGAACGCCGTACAATCTCCGTGCAAGCGCCACCGACAACCACAGCGTCGCACTGCGACCTCTGCGCGCCCGCGAGCTCCTGTGGCGTTGTAGGAGACCTTACTGCGCTGCTATGGCGACCTTACGGCGACCCCACTGCGCTCTTATCAGAACGCCGAGCGACGGCGTTTGTTTTGTGCATGCTCAAAGTGCGCGCCGTCGCTTGGCGTTCTATGCGATCCCAATGCGTCTACTGGCGATGCCACTGCGTTGCTGCGGCGATGCTTGCGATCGTACTGCGCGCACCTCGGCGTTCTGCATTTTCTTGGACGCCGTGGGATCGCCGTGAGAACGCGGCCCTAGTGTGACAGGGTTTAACTCAGGCTGTCAGGAGTTGGAGTTCTAAATTAGCCTTTTGTATGATATGAATGCACTTATTAATTTCTACGAATTCTCCTGCATTTTAAACGGGTCCTTTCATAAGGTGACAGTGTCTCATGCTGAGTATGTACACTTCTCAAAACTGCTAACTACACCGCTTACGTTTTGGGTTATATATATCGATGGGTTGAACGTTTTTCAATAAAATAAAAAGGAAATACCAATTCAATCATTTTTACATCATTTCATTTTATTTTTTTCATGGGCAATGCTAGAACTAAACCACAATAAGCAATTACAAACGACCCATGTAAACACTAAAGTCACACTTTTATGAACAAGAAATGAAAAGTGTGACTTTAGTGTTTACATGGGTCGTTTGTAATTGCTTATTGTGGTTTAGTTCTAGCATTGCCCATGAAAAAAATAAAATGAAATGATGTAAAAATGATTGAATTGGTATTTCCTTTTTATTTTATTGAAAAACATTCAACCCATCGATATATATAACCCAAAACGTAGCGGTGTAGTTAGCAGTTTTGAGAAGTGTACAGTCTAGCTTTACTCTAGTTTGAAACTTTAACACCACGTTTCAGACAAAAAAGTTCAACATATTACCATATAATTATTAAATTTTCCTCAGGCTACCTGCCTTATGATTATACCAAATTTACAATTGTTCAAAGCAATGATTCTAAAACGCAATCATTTACAATGAGCTCCGTTGATAAACATCCGTTGATAACTAACTAAACAATTGGTTCAAAACTTTACCTGTTCGAACCTACAACTATATAACAATATATCCGCAATAAAGTAAAATAAAGGGTTGAACACGATCTTGCAAACCCTAACCCTTAAAAACTAAATGTTTCAGCATCATCAGTCGAGCGAACGCTGCAATGAGCTATCCTGTATCATAGCTCTAACCCTATGTTAATATTGATGTCTCAGCCTCTTAGGTTGGGCTGGACACTTAGCCTGAGCTATCACTTAGATAACTTTCAGGTTTCGAACCTATGTTCAACCACTTTGAACAATTGAACAACGGTTCAGTTATCAGCATCAAACTGTACCTGTTCTGACCTGACCCTTGGTCAGCCTGTAGTTCGAACGAACGTTCTTACAACTCGACTGTCGAACCGCAGTACGTTCAACTATACTCACGACTACGAACTCTGCAGTACTCTGTCTTGTAGCTCAGCCCTTCTTTTTTCTATGTGAAATCTCTGCATGGTATTAAACCTGTTGTGAAGACCAAATGAAACCTGTATGCTGATAGAATCCTACTGAACTAATTGCCCTCCGCCCGACGCAATTAAGCTTTCCAGGCAAAGAACAGAGAAAATTACTAACAATCTCTTACTGGAATTCTTAGGTTTATATATAAACCGAGTTTCTCACGCTATGCGAATCAAAATGACGTGGAGACGTGCAGACAACAACCTTTTGGCATGAATTTGCCTTAGTTTATAATCACAATAATAACTTATGCTAACACAATACTAGTCATTTCATGGTTGCAAATTTTGTTAAATGACGGCACGTTAGTGGACTGGTTTTTCAACGCATTTCAGTATTTTTGAAAGTTTTTTCTCACCAACCCTTTCAAGTAAACTAATGATGACGTTTTAACGTCTCAGACTGGATTTGCGACGGGTTATGCACCATTTAATAGTCGCACATTTTTTTAAATTTCAAGCAATCCGATTGCAGGATTTTTGATCAAGTGGGTTAAAATAAGAATTAAATTCCCTCTTTCTTTCTCTGTTTATCAGCCCTATATATAGTTAAGTTTGTTTGTAGCTTATAGCTCCCATGTTACCAGGATAATCATGTAAATGTCTTAAAGATGAGGACTGTCTGAAGGGATTATTATAGTTGATTAACTGCTCAAGATTGAAAAAAGAAATCGGTGAAAGGCTTAAAGCCATACAAGAAGTCAGTGAAACACGGATTTGCTACATTCACTGTGCTTCATCAGAACTTGAGTGATGTTTGATATTTTGTTTTTTTCCAAAGTCAACATTTGTGTGCTGCTCAAAGTGGGTGAATTATAAATATTTAGATTATACACAGATCTTCAATTTTGATCTGCAGTTACCAATCTGGTCAAACATTACCCTAATGTTTGCGTTTTAAAGATAACTTTGATTAACCAATATGGTAAAATGTTATAGAGTTTTTTCTAGAGCTGAATCTATACTTCCAGGTAATTGACAGTCATTACCCGAACAGTCATGAGTACACAAGATGAACATGTATTTGTGACAAATTAACTTCTTTTTTTTAAATTTTCATTGATTTCAAAACGAGATACACATTTTATACAAACACTCTAATGATGTGAACGTGGTCTTGATAAAGGAGGAAAACAAACGACCCGTGTAAAACCCACGTTTTCGAGTGTGCAACCACTGTACTCTCTCATGTACAATGCTGAGATTGAGAATTTTCATTACCCGGACAGTCATTACCCGGACAGTCATCACCTGGACAATCATCACCCGGACAGTCATCACCCGGACAGTCATTACCGGGACAGTCATTACCCGGACAGTCATAACCTGGACAGGCATCACTCGGAGAGTCATCACCCAGACAGTCATCACCCGGACAGTCATTACCTGGACAGTCATTACCCGGACAGTCTTAACCTGGACAGGCATCACTCGGAGAGTCATCACCCAGACAGTCATCACCCGGACAGTCATTACCGGGACATTCATTACCCGGACAGTCTTAACCTGGACAGGCATCACTCGGAGAGTCGTCACCCAGACAGTCATCACCCGGACAGTCATTACCTGGACAGTCATTACCCAGACAGTCATTACCCGGACTGTCATTACCTGGACAGGCATCACTCGGACAGGCATCACCCGAACAGTCATTACCGGGACAGCCATTACCCGGACAGTCATTACCTGGACAGGCATCACTCGGAGAGTCATCACCCGGACAGTCATCACCTGGACAGTCATTACCCAGGCAGTCATTACCGGACAGTCAGTCATCACCCGGACAGTCATTACCCAGTCATTACCCAGACAGTCGTTACCCGGACAGTCGTCACCCGGACAGTCACTACCCGAACATTTATCACCCAAACAGTCATTACCCGGACAGTCATTACTTGGTGAGTCATCACCTGGACAGTCATTACCCAGACAGTCATTACCCGGACAGTCGTTACCCGGACAGTCATCACTCGGAGAGTCATCACTCGGACAGTCATTACCTGAACAGTCATTACTCAGAGAGTCATCACCCGGACAGTCATTACCCTGACCGTCATTTCCGGACAGTCATTACCCGGACAGTCATCACCCGGACAGTCATTACCCGAACAGTTATCACCCAGACAGTCATTACCCGGACAGTCATTACTCGGAGAGTCATCACCCAGACAGTCATTACCCTGACCGTCATTACCCGGACAGTCATTACCCGAACAGTTATTACCCTGACCATCATTACCCTGACAGTCGTCACCCGGACAGTCATCACCCGGACAGTCATTACCCGGAGAGTCATCACCCGGACAGTCATTACCCTGACCATCATTACCCTGACCATCATTACCCGGACAGTCATTACCCGGACAGTCATTACCTGGACAGTCATTACTAGAGTCATCAACCGAACAGTCATTACCCAGACATTCATCTACCGGACAGTCATTACTCGGACAGTCATTACCCGGACAGTCATTACTCTGAGAGTCATCACCCGGACAGTCATTACCAGGACAGTCATTACCCGGAGAGTCATCACCCAGACAGTGATTACCCGGACAGTCATTACCCGGACAGTCATTACCCAGACATTCATCACCCGGACAGTCATTACTCGGACTGTCATTACCCAGACAGTCATTACCCTGACCGTCATTACCCGGACAGTTATCACCCGGACAGTCATCACCCAGACAGTCATTACCCGGACAGTCATTACCCTGACCGTCATCACCCGGACAGTCATTACCCAGACATTCATCACCCAGACAGTCATTACCCAGACATTCATCACCCGGACAGTCATTACCCAGACAATCATTACCCAGACAGTCATTCCCTGGACAGGCATTACTCGGACAGTCGTCACCCGCACAGTCTATACCCGGACAATCATTACCCGGACAGTCATTAACCCTACAGTCGCACCTACTGGAAGTCACACAGTACCTTCATTCTACTTATAATAACAATTATTTCATTTACCTCAGCTTCTGATAGAATTGCAACCTCTTCACTGAGAATTGCAAGATGGTCACAATACTCTGTACATTTTCTTCTAGAAATTCAAACATATTTAGACAACAAAAATATGATTGTGACAGTGAATTGGAAGGGTATGCCATCAATAACAGCATACTATTATCGTGACATATTACTGCTGTTTGACATATAATCTTAATCTAGACAGATAATCCTAATCCATTACCATTTCTTCTTGCTAACAGGACCTTTGCATTTGAGAAGTTAAAATATGATATTTGTGTAAAATGTTCCAGGACACAAAATATCAGTACCAGATCCCCCAAATACACAAATAGTGTACCAGATCACAGTCACATACTGATAATCTCCTCAAATAGATAAAAAGTGTACCTGTGAGAGCACAGTCACATACTGCTTATCCCCCAAATACACAAATAGTGTACCAGATCACAGTCACATACTGCTTATCCCCCAAATACACAAATAGTGTACCAGATCACAGTCACATACTGCTTATCCCCCAAATACACAAATAGTGTACCAGATCACAGTCACATACTGCTTATCCCCCTAATACACGAATAGTGTACCAGATCACATTCACATACTGCTTATCCCCCTAATACACGAATAGTGTACCAGATCACAGTCACATACTGCTTATCCCCCAAATACACGAATAGTGTACCAGATCACAGTCACATACTGCTTATCCCCCAAATACACAAATAGTGTACCAGATCACAGTCACATACTGCTTATCCCCCAAATACACGAATAGTGTACCAGATCGCAGTTACATATTACTAATCCCCCAAATACACAAAAAGTGTACCAGCTCACAGTCACATACTGCTAATCCCCTCAAATAGACCATTAGTGTACCAGCTAGATCATAGGCATTTATACAGCTAATCCCCATAAATACACAGATAGTGTACAAGGTCACAGTCACATACTGGTAATATTCTCCCTCCCCCACCCCAAATACTCCAGTAGTATACCAGATCACAGTCATATACTGCTAATCCCCCATAAACCAGATCACTGTGCAGTTCTATATTGCTAATCCCCATTATACCAGATCACAGGCATATAATGCTTATTCCTTATATACCAGATCACAGTCGCATACTGCTTATCCCCTATATACCAGATCACAGTTGTATATTGCTAATGCCCTATATACCAGATCACAGTCATATACTGCTAATCCCCTGTATACCAGATCACAGTCATATATTGCTTATCCCCTATATACCAGATCACAGTCATATACTGCTAATCCCCCATATACCAGATCACAGTCTTATATTGCTAATCCCCTATATACCAGATCACAGTCGCATACTGCTTATCCCCTATATACCAGATCACAGTCGCCTACTGCTTATCCCCTATATACCAGAACACAGTCGCATACTGCTTTATAATCCCCTGTATACCAGATCACAGTCAAATACTGCTAATCCCCTGTATACCAGATCACAGTCGCATACTGCTAATCCCCTATATACCAGATCACAGTCGCATACTGTTTATCGCCTGTATACCTGATCATAGTCAAATACTGCTAATGCCCTGTATACCAGATCACAGTCGCATACTGCTAATCCCCTATATACCAGATCACAGTCGCTTACTGCTTATCCCCTGTATACCAGATCACAGTGACATACTGCTTTATAATCCCCTCTATACCAGATCACAGTCACATACTACTAATCCCCTATATACCAGATCACAGTTGCATACTGCTGTATAATCCCCTGTATATACCAGATCACAGTCGCATACTGCTTATCCCCTATATACCAGATCACAGTCGCATACTGCTTATCCCCTATATACCAGATCACAGTCGCATACTGCTTATCCCCTATATACCAGATCACAGTCGCATACTGCTTATCCCCTATATACCAGATCACATACCAGATCACAGTCGCATACTGCTTATCCCCTATATACCAGATCACAGTCGCATACTGCTTATCCCCTATATACCAGATCACAGTCGCATACTGCTTATCCCCTATATACCAGATCACAGTCGCATACTGCTTATCCCCTATATACCAGATCACAGTCGTATACTGCTTATCCCCTATATACCAGATCACAGTTGCATACTGCTTATCCCCTATATACTAGATCACAGTTGCATACTGCTTATCCCCTATATACCAAATCACAGTCGCATACTGCTTATCCCCTATATACCAGATCACAGTCGCATACTGCTTATCCCCTATATACCAGATCACAGTCACATACAGTCTATTCTTTGCATACTGCTTATCCCCTATATACCAGATCACAGTCGTATACTGCTTATCCTGTGTACTTGAACACTTCCTATTTAACATCCTTGTGGCAGTGACCCAAGAAACCATGAGACTACAAGAATGCAGTGGTGGCATGTGCGAGCAATTAAAGTAAAGAACCTCGGCATGCCTCAGACACATTTAGGGTGAGTCGATGATGAGCATGTCAATGGATGCACACACAGTGAAACATTAGCAATCTGCTTTGTATTATGTTTAATGTTTGTTTTAAAGGACTTAAAATTATTTCACACCGAAAATGTTTTTGTTGATAGCTATATAACTGTCAGGATATATATTAAACAGGAATAATAAGCAAATATTTTTGATGCTGTAAATCAGCTCATTTTGTCTTTGGCTTGTATATATTATTGTGTGTGTTAAACTTTGATCTACAAACCTTTTTTCCCAAACCTGAACTTGATTGATGTATTTAAAGCTATAGACCCTGTATTTAAATCACTTATTTCTTCGTGTGTGACTTTATTTGTAACTTCATGTTCACCAGCTCATGGCGAAATCGGGTATTTAAACCCCAGCATTAGGTAGAGTCTACCGTCATTATGTATACACTGTAGTCAGTTAGTATTTCGTCTGCTTCAAGATAAAGGTTTCAGCACTCTGACCAATCACTGATCTTATTTTTACAGGTACAGCTATTAATAGATGCACCAAATCCAAAATTTTACAGGAATAAAAGTTTTGTTCTAGAAAGTATGGAAAATAAATACATTATATAATTATTTTGATATATCTGTATAGAATAATGTTTAATGTATTTACATGCCAAATTTTATGGTTTAAAAATGCTTTATTATTTAGATTTTTTTTTGATTTAAACCTCTCTGAGCAGCATAATGAATTAAATGATCAGAAAAGTTTCTCTGGGGCCATTTTGGTTTTTAGCTCTACTGATCAGAGATCAGCGGAGCTTATGCCGTGGTGCGGCGTCCGTCGTCCGTCCGTCGTCCGTCCGTCTGTCCGTAAACTTTTATTTGTAGCGACTTCACAGCTGAAACTACTGGATGGATATTCATGAAACTTAACAGAAATTTTGCCCATAAAGTCTAGTTGATCCTAGCAAAAATTCATGTTGATGTGAAATCCAAGATGGCCGCCAAAGCTAAAAATAGAGTTTTAAAATACAAGTTTGTAGCGACTTCTTCTTGAAAACTATAAGTGATATTGATATGGGACTTTTTCTAAAATGATCAGCATGACATGATGTTGATCCTAGTCAAAAATCGTTTTGATTCAACGTTAAACATGGCTGCCAGCGGCCATCTTTGTTTACATAGAGTTATATAGTAAAAACTTGTAGCGACTACTCCTCTGAAACTACTTGGCGGATTGTCATAAAACTTTACAGGAATGTTGCTTATGATGTCTAATTGATCCTATCAAAATTTCAGGTCGGCCGGAAATTCAAGATGGCCGTCACAGCTAAAAATAGATTTTTAAAAAATAAGTTTGTAGCGACTACTTCTTGAAAACTATAAGTGATATTGATATGGGACTTTTTCTAAAATGATCAGCATGACATGATGTAGATCCTTGTGGAAAATTATTTTGATTCGACGTTAAACATGACTGCCAGTGGCCATCTTTGGTTACATAGAGTTATATAGTAAAAACTTGTAGCGACTACTCCTCTGAAACTACTTGACGGATGTTCATGAAACTTCACAGGAATGTTGCTCTTGATGTCTAGTTGATCCTAGAAAAATTTCAGGTCGGCCGGAAATTCAAGATGGCCGCCACAGCTAAAAATAGATTTAAAATAAATAAGTTTGTAGCGACTACTTCTTCAAAACAATAAGAGATATTGATATGGGACTTTTTCTAAAATGATCAGTATGACATGATGTTGGTCCTTGTCGAAAATCGTTTTGATTTGACCTTAAACATGGCTGCTTTGTTTACATAGAGTTATATAATGAAAACTTGTAGCGACTACTTCTTTGAAACTACCTGACGGATTTTCATGAAACTTCACAGGAATGTTGCTCTTAATGTCTTATTGATCTTAGCAAAATTTCAGGTCGGCCGGAAATTCAAGATGGCCGCCACGGTTAAAAATAGATTTTCAAAAAACAAGTCTGTAGCGACTACTTCCTGAAATCAAATCAATCAGTAGAGCTTCAAGGTCATTGACCTCTTGTTTTATACTCAACCCTGGCCTTTAAGCAATCAAATTTAACACAGGATAGACACAGAGTAGTTCGCATTGCACCTGTAGACAGGTAGCAATATGATTTACAAGAAAAAATGTTTGCCTGTCTTTCGACACTCGAACACGCAGTCCAACGTTCTAACCATTGAGCTATGGCGACTTCTTGAAAACATGGTATATTTAGTAACATTATTATGATGCAAAATTACTCAACATATTTGAATGAATCTCAAGATGTATCCGTATATACTCCATCTATGATCTCGCACAGTCATGTAAATAACCATTGCGTGGTGTAATACTGTTTATTATCAATTTAACTAAGATTCCGTCTCAAAACTTTGATCTCGATTTTTAGCTCTACTGATCAGAGATCAGCAGAGCTTATGCCGTGGTGCGGCGTCCGTCGTCCGTCCGTCCGTCTGTCCGTCCGTCTGTCCGTTAACTTTTATTTGTAGCGACTACTCCTCTGAAACTACTGGATGGATATTCATAAAACTTTACAGAAATGTTGCCCATGAAGTCTAGTTGATCCTAGCAAAAATTCATGTTGATGTGAAATCCAAGATGGCCGCCAAAGCTAAAAATAGATTTTCAAAATACAAGTTTGTAGCGACTACTTCTTGAAAACTATAAGTGATATTGATATGGGACTTTTTCTAAAATGATCAGCATGACATGATGTTGGTCCTTATCAAAAATCGTTTTGATTCGACGTAAACGTGGCTGCCAGCGGCCATCTCAACATAGAGTTATATAGTAAAAACTTGTAGCGACTACTCCTCTGAAACTACTTGGCGGATTTTCATGAAACTTTACAGGAATGTTGCTCTTTATGTCTAATTGATCCTAGCAAAATTTCAGGTCGGCCGGAAATTCAAGATGGCCGCCATGGCTAAAAATAGATTTTCAAAATTCAAGTTTTAAGCGACTACTTCTTGAAAACTATAAGTGATATTGATATGGGACTTTTTCTAAAATGATCAGCATGACATGATGTTGATCCTTGTGGAAATTTATTTTGATTCGACGTTAAACATGGCTGCCAGTGGCCATCTTTGGTTACACAGAGTTATATAGTAAAAACTTGTAGCGACTACTCCTCTGAAACTACCTGACGGATGTTCATGAAACTTCACAGGAATGTTGATCTTGATGTCTAGTTGATCCTAGAAAAATTTCAGGTCGGCCGGAAATTCAAGATGGCCGCCACAGCTAAAAATAGGTTTAAAATAAATAAGTTTGTAGCGACTACTTCTTCAAAACTATAAGAGATATTGATATGGGACTTTTTCTAAAATGATCAGTATGACATGATGTTGGTCCTTGTCGAAAATTGTTTTGATTTGACGTTAAACATGGCTACCAGCGGCCATCTTTGTTTACATAGAGTTATATAATGAAAACTTGTAGCGACTACTCCTCTGAAACTACTTGACGGATTTTCATGAAACTTCACAGGAATGTTGCTCTTAATGTCTAATTGATCCTAGCAAAATTTCAGGTCGGCCGGAAATTCAAGATGGCCGCCACGGTTAAAAATAGATTTTCAAAAAACAAGTCTGTAGCGACTACTTCCTGAAATCAAAATCAATCAGTAGAGCTTCAAGGTCATTGACCTCTTGTTTATTTAGCGAATGATAAGTTAGTGCGCGTATGTTTACGTACGCGACGTTACGCGCAATGTTGTGTAATAAAAGTGCCACCAAACAAAGTCAGTCTGATCACAATTAATACTAAAAATTAAATTTTTAAACATCTTTTTGTAATATAGATTATATTATGTTTTTAAAAGCTACAAAAAACGAAGTTTAAAGTATATTTAATAAGGACGTACACACATCCCATTGGAATTAATGTTGCGCGTAATACAACGTGCACTTTGATGTTGCGGTCAAAATGACGTCATGTCTTGGTCAGCTAGTTTTGACATTTGGCGCCGTCTGTCGGTCAAACGTTTTAAGTAACGTCTATCGGTCAAACATTTTAATGAACCACGAGTCCAGACGCTCGCTAGCGCTAGCAGTCGGCTTGAGTGTGTCTGGATGATAGAGAGTATTGGTAGAAGTGTTTTTGTATGTCTTTTCAGTAATTAAAGGGACAAACAACAATCTTGAAGTAGTTAGGAAACGGTTTTAAATATCTGTTTCTCTCCAGGACTATCAAGAAATATTTATATGATGTTTAAGAGTTATATTTGTAATTGATAATACTACATTTATATGGGGATGTTGCCAGTTAAAAAAAGTCAAACTTTACTGTCTGTCCATTTAATACAACATGGCATCTGAACCGTCCCAAGAATATTTATCTTTTTCATTATAATTACATCTCTGCTGGAACATGTTGGTTATTTAATGGAGCCTTGATAACAGAAGCTTCTGATACTACTGCCATATATCTTTCAACACTCAATTATGTTGTTGTGACTGCTGTTGTGGAGAACTGAAAACAAATGTAGCTGTGGGGTTTTGACCTACTGGCATCCAGAATAGTGATCTTGGATCATGAATGTCTTTGAAAAAGTTGTTTTAGTTCACTGCAATCATCAGAAGTTGCCTGTTTTATGTTCTCATTTAAATAGCGTATAGATACACGTACATATATAGATGCAAATGTTCAAGGAGGATCGAGATACGTGTGTCTTAATTCTGAGGATAGTTTTCTTCTCTTAAATGAGGTTCAAGCCTCACCAGGGTCACTGAATTTCATTGGTGTGTTCTTGTTTCTCCTAACCTTGTATGTCGGGATGGGGATGTCAATTGGACGGCTCTTTTGTATCCGAGTCTATAATATATCCTCTGAGCATGTTAAAAACACACAGGAATCTATTCGATAGTAAGAGTATAGATGAGGTTCCCAGATTCCTATGTATCCTGCCTCTATTTGGTGTGGCCCTAAATCACCTATAAAGTGTAACAGATCTTCAAAATTCAATAAAGTTTCAACCTTTAGTATCAAAAAAAAAAATCAATAATTTTATAAAAGTGCTGCCTTGGCATTTTGCACAGCGCCCTAATACTGCTATTTGGGGAAATACGTTAAGTATTGTGGCAGTATAATTATGTAATGAGTGCCATCTTTGGATGCTGTGCTTAAAATGTTTTATTGCCAGTAATAAAGTTGGAACTAAACCACCAGGGAAAAGTATCAACATTATGTACTTTAATGAGAATCTATTTCATATGAGAAAAAAAAAGAGTGAAACAATTAGCTCTCAATAATCAGTTGCTGATAGGAATTCAGTTACAGATGGGACCGGCCCCTCCTCCCACCCTGTCAGTTTAATGGGAGTGTTGTGGGGAGGTGTCTGGCCCACTGCCCCCCTGTTCCTATGCCAGGGGCATTGATGGCCTGTGTATAGCATGGTAATCTCTGAATCTGGAGACACAGATCTAACTAGCGCCATCTTTTTTTTAAGTGTGTCCTCGATTTCCCGTCCTGTACATGTCCACCAAATGATTATGTACGTGGGGCGGTCCCATCTATTGAAGACGATCATGTTTGAAGAACCAGCCTGCAGGGCATGTGTCCCTGGACACCTCAGTATCCTTACTCTCACATGTCCATCAAATGATTATGTATGTGTGGTGGTCCCATCTATTGAAGTTGATCATGTTTGAAGAAGCAGTCTGCAGGGCATGGGTCCTCGGCACCTCCATATCATTTCTCTCTGCAATAAATAACCTCAGATAATGTGTTAATGAGCCGTTAAGCAACAATTCAGTGGCCATAGATGTTATCAACTAGAGATATTTCTTTTTATTTTATGCTCAGCAGTGAAATAATGGATTTTAGGTATTTCATATGTGTGAAATAAAGAGTTGTATTTTTTCTTTTTTTTTTCAATATCAAAAACAATTAAAAAATTTATTTGTTTAGAAAATAACTCTAAAGTATTATTGTCTAAAAGAATGACTTGAGGTGTAATTTTTAAAACTGGTCAAGTATTTCAGAATTGTTGTCATTTACTGTGAAAAATGTCGGTCATTTTTTTCAAAAAACTACTATTTTCCAGAAGTTGCTATAAAAGTTATGTCATTGGATTTGAAATAACTTTAAGAAAATGAGTCATAGATTATTGAAATCGGTTAAGTAGTTTAGAAGTTATGGGGAATTAGAAAAAGCAATTTTATCATACTAAGCGAATGATGTCGTCAAGTTTTTTTTATTTTCTGGATACTGCAGTACACTTTGATTATAAAGCGTAAGATAAAAAAGAGAATTTGTTGTTTTGTCGTGAATAACAGATTTTATTTTATCTCGAAGTGATCAAACTTACTATTTGCATGGTGAAAATATATAAAGTTTTCACACTTTTCAAGGAAATAAAAATTCACTCCAAAACAACAAATATCTTCTATATGATTATGTTCAGCTGAATGAAGAAGAAAAAATGCAATTTGATGAAATGTATGTTTGATAAACATTCAGGTACCACTATTTACTACATGGGCTGCCATATATCGTTTCTCACTTGCTTCTAAACGTTTCTGATAATGTTGTGGTAATATGAAAGAAATGGAAGCCAAAATATTATTGATATTTTAGTCGTACACTGATTATACCATGTTTTCTTGGTGGCTGTTGGGATTTTTGGGGTGTTTTTTGCTGTGTTCTTGCCAGGAATGGCTATTTGGAGGTGTCTATTTTATTAATAGAGGTATTGCCCTTCACTGGCAGCAGGTGTTTTTTGTTTTTGGAAGGCCATTATGAATTTTGGTATGAATCGTTTAGTTACATGGAGATGGGGGTGTGGACGATTTGAGAACAACAGTCTTGTCTTTGATCATGATACTGAATCTGTTGACAGTTAGAGAACATATAAATTACTATACATTTATAGGCTGCCTCTGTGGTGGGGATTGTAAAGATTCTGAATCTAGAACTTTCTGCCACTGCGAGTTCGAATCCCACTGCGAGCTGGACTCGTCAAAAAAATATCGTTGATTCATACAGATGGCGGGAGGTATACAGTACTGGTTCTACCCAGGACAAATGGGGTGGTCTGCCTCTACCACAAAAAAAATTGTGATTGTCTTATATGGCCTAACATGTGCTAAAATGACGTAAAACACCATTCAAACAAAAAAAAATCTATACATAATTGCATAGACTGTGGATCAAAGCTTATGATAGTGGCCAAAAACAATTTCTAGCTTACTTAATTCTCATCAGACTAAATACTATCAAAGATAAACCTGTTGTCATGGTATATGATGACAGATTTCATCTAGATGTTTGTTATGAAAGTCAATAATGCCAGACTATAGAGCAGAAATGGATACATATATAGCATATTCTGTTGAGCAGAAAGGAGACAATTACCATACACATACTGCAGCATAATATCGACAAAGTAATTTATAGTCCAGTCACTATGGCAATACAAAATACCAATACTTTATACTTTTATGTCATAATTGGACAGAAAACGCAGAATGCATATTTGAACAATTTTAAGTAAACAAGATACAAGATTTTATTAACCAATTAAGGGCCCTCAAAGGAGCAAGTAATTTAGTACAATGAAAACAAATGTCAGTCTGGCAACTGTTGCAGATTCAAGTATTAGCAAGTCAGCAATTCAGCACTTAATAGTTTCAGATGTATATTTTAAATTAGATCATGATGCAGTTAGTATTCCTTTACAGTGATTTAGCTGTAAAATAATAGCCACTGTAGAACATTTTGGGTTGTTTTGATCGATCAGTAAGGACAAAAATGGTAGCTAAGTTAAACAAACTAGAAGGATGTTGTGGAACGTACACCCTTGTCGCCTGTCATGTGCTTATTTAAAGTTTTATGAAAAAGTGCATTAACTCTGCCGAGATAAAAGTCTGAGTTATTGGACATGTCAATGGCATTGAATAATTGATAAAGAATAACTGAATAAAGTTTCATATTTTGCCAAGTTATGAGCTAGGTTAGGTTGCAGGTTAAAGTTTTATGAAAAGGGGTATAACTCAGCCAAAATGAAAGTCAGAGTTATTTGACATGTGTAATAAGATGCCTTTGTTTCAGATGAATTGAATTGAATGTTGTTTAACGGCTCATCAACACAGTATAGGTTATTTAGAGCCGCCCCAGAGAGAGGGGAAGGATACATAGGAATCCGGGAACCAGCCCTACTCTTATTATCGAATAGATTCCTATGGTTCTTTAACGTGCTCGGAGGATAGACCGATACACGGGACCGCCCGGTTTACGTCCCCATCCGACGGACGAGGCTAAGGTAAAGTGTCTTGCCCAAGAACACACCGACGGAACTCAGTGGCACCACGGAGGACTGAACCCGGGGCCTCCGGTTACAAATCCGCCGCGCTACCGACTGCGCCACGCCAGCCCCTTTGTTTCAGATGAAGATGTGTGTGAAGTTTCATGACCATAGATCAGTATTTTGTCAAGTTATGAGCTAGGTTAGGATGCAGGATAGTTTTATGAAAGTCAGAGTTATTGGACATGTATAACGACATTCCTTAGGGTAAAGATGCAGATGTGTGTGAAGTTTAATGACAATTGAATTGAATTGAATGTTGTTTAACGGCTCATCAACACAATACAGGTTATTTAGAGCTGCCCCAGAGAGAAGGGAAGGATACATAGGAATCCGGGAACCTGCCCTACTCTTATTATCGAATAGATTCCTATGGTTCTTTAACGTGCTCGGAGGATAGACCGATACACGGGACCGCCCGGTTTACGTCCCCATCCGGCGGACGAGGCTAAGGAAAAGTGTCTTGCCCAAGAACACACCGATGGAACTCAGTGACACCGCGGAGGATTGAACCCGGGGCCTCCGGTTACAAATTCGCCGCGCTACCGACTGCGCCACGCCAGCACCTAGTTTAATGACAAAGGTTAGGTTGCAGGTTAAAGTGTGACAGAGGGACAATAACGACGGAAGACAAAGTGATCTCTAAGTGTCTTCCTAGCTAAGCAGACGACACAATAATAGTGGTAAATATAGTGCTATAACATCATCAGCAAACCAAAGCAATCTGTTCATTTCTTCTGCATAAAAAAAATGATGCTAATGCTAACATAGAGGCACCAAATCATGGTTTTGCCCTTGTGCCCTTCCCAGCAGTAGGCAGAATATATCTTATAATTTTATTAACAGAAAAATGCTACCTATTTGGCAAAGGTTTTAGCACTGAAAAACAACACCTTAATGAACATGCTGGCAAAAATGCAGCAGAAAGCTGGTATGTTTTCAGAAAACATTAGAAAAAATACACCTGCTAATTGGTAGCCATGCTCCTGCATCTGCTGTGAAACATCAAAGTGAAACAGTAACATTTAATTTCCACTCGGAGATGGTTTACCCAGGAACAAACTATTGCATCCAAGGAAATCTAATTCTAGTAATTACGTTAGTGGGATGAATCCAAGCCATTTTTTTTAAGTATTAACTTTTATTAAATTGATTGGGATTTCTCAGTGAAAGAATATTCATAATCACGAAATATTAATAACTACCTCCGAACACAAAAATAACTAACTGCGACGTTGAGTTATGACGTCAATAACATGTTGGTGTCAATAACGTGTTGGTGACGGTGACGTCAACGTCATCCGACGATAAGCTAAATAAAGCGTATAATTCTGGTTAAAAGCATATAATCTGATTAAAAATGTAATAAATAGATTATTTAACTGTTGTGATCGATTATATGGAAATCCTTCACTCGATGGTAGGTGTGTGTTGTTTTTTCACTCACTCACTTATGCTCTTTCGTGAAAAGAACCACATGTCTAACATCTTGTGAATGATTTCCCTATAATCGATCCCAGCAGTTCAATAATCTGTTTGTATTTTTACTGGCGTAGGTCCTTGGATACTTTATTGGATTTTTCTAGGGGAAAGATATAAGTGACGCAGGTGTAATTTTGAGTTCTAATTAAAAGGATTGCAGGCAATCTTTATTATTGAGAGATCTAGAAAACTTAAAAAATGTCAAACTGAATGATAAACAAAGAATATATGAACATAAGAAGGATGGATTTGGAGGCCACCATTTTGAGAACTATGATATCATAGTTCTAAATTATTATAAATGGAATATTTATAAATATATAGAGAATAATAAATGGGTGTTTTCATATCACACCCTATATCAGGCCTGAGACGCCATATCAGCCCGAGAGCTTTAGCCGAAATTTCAACTTCAGCTCACTCACTACGCTGTTTTCTAGGAAGAAAAAATAGTTTAGATCTAGTCCGTTCTGATGTGCTCATGTCTGTCGCGTAAGTGGTACACAACATTTGTTTTTGTCCGAAATCTTATTGAAAATGAATTCCATTGAATTTGACATTTTCTAATCAAGGTGAATTGTCATAAGTGGTTATTTTATCCACGGATAATGATTCTATAGCCATTAACCTGCCGCGAAAACAGGATGGAAGTAACTAAAAAAACGCAGATGACAAACAATACCCGTGACATATTGTATACAATCGTAACTAATCGGTTATTTCCGTATCACTCCGGTAAAAGGATCGAGGTGAACATTCGGTTATTTCCGTGATATGACATTTTTTTACCCTATATTTCATGCATGCAATAAAGCTTTATTGCCCGGCAACGAAATCCTGATGGATATGACTGTCTAGGTCTATGTCGTATCGTATATTCAAAAACATCGTTTTTATAGGGAAGTAAACTATGTGATAAAATAATTTACTGATTAGTAAAGAAAATCACAGCAATTGTATTTAATTGATTGATTGATTGAATTGGATTTTATAGTCGCACCAACAGCTAAGGTCATATGGCGACTTTCCAGCTTCCTTTGGTGGAGGAAGACCCCAGGTGCCCCTCCGGGCAATTTTCGTGCACGGGCGGGCACCTGGGTAGAACCACCGACGTTCCGCAAGCCAGCCAATTGTATTTAAAACAAGTATACTAAAGTGTAATATTCCATTATAGGATCAGTTAAAGATGAAATTTGTCCTAAATCAACAAATCCGTTGTTGATATGTTTTTAATTATTAAATATCATTATAAATACTATGTTTACTATGCTATTGATGTATGTTTAGTGAAAATATGTTTTTAACGATAAAAACCGAAAAGACGAACAGGCTTCGCTAAAAATTTGAAAAAAATCAAAGGGGGAAAACTCTTCCTCGTAAAACCGGAAGTGACGTCATTGGGAACAAAACGAAACCATTTGTACATAGGGAAAGCACGCAAAAACAGTAAAGTGTGTGTGAAAATGTACGAATTAAGCGACTATGATGCCGAGTCAGATGAAATGCCCATGATAAGACGGTTGCACAATGTGCAATATTACGATTTCGAGCCAGAATTCGTGTCTGAGGATGAAAATACCTCGGATTCATCAACCGATGAGGAAGTTGAACGCGGTGCAGGTGCAAATGAAGAGCTTGGTCGTGTTGGCATTGTTTTCATCGAAATTCTGACTGTAAGTCACCAGCAACGCTGCAATATCTCAGTACATTTACACTAAGCGCGAAATGCAGTATATTCCGAATGAATGGACATGGTCTAATACTTGTACATTAATACGAGCGTCAGATTATAAGGACTTTATTTTTGCCGAAAAGTAGACATTGAAAAAATATATATAGAGTATAATTGATAAATAAAAAAATAAATGAAACAGCATCTAATTTCTATAGTATTCTATATACCATAAGTCCCCGCCGCCTCCAAACACTCTATAGTGGTGTATGAGATTCGGATTTGCAGTATTGACACGCTCTCCACGTGCCCCCAAATAACAATATACCACACACCGACTATCAACTATTGCGGTGCCCTATTGAAGTACAGCCTAATCAGGGTACATACGTCGGTATATGACAAAATTACGCACCATTTAAGGAAACGTAGTTTTATGATATGCCTACATTTCCTGTATATTGCAATGCCGTGAGCGGTGCAATACCGCCGCGGCGAGCCGCGTATTGCACAAGACGGATATATGATGCGTGAGAAACTAGCTCATCGCGCACGAAGAGCGAAGAATACTATGATCTAAATAATATAGTCAAATGTATTACGACATTATGTATTATGTACATGTAGAGATCGAAAAAACAGACCTAACAGATCAAATTTTTGATTTAGAATATAAAGTATAAATATATGCTTGTAAAGCACTTAGTTTACTTATGAGGTAAAAGCCGTTATTGTTGTTGTTTTGCCATGCAACATTACTGAACTAATATAATAGCTAGTAACATTATCAATTTTCTGCCTTTTAATAAACATCCATGAAACATTTTGTCATTATTTTCAAATCCAGAGACCGATATTTAACTCTATATAAATCTATAACACTATTGGAAGAAGAAGGTGTATAATTTAAAACAAAAACAAAACAAACAAAAAAAATACTACAAAATATATATTGAAACAAGACACAGTGTTTATTTCACCGAATTCATTTACATTTATATGCTAAACCTTTTTAGCAATCTTTTGATAAAGACGGCTACATTATATTAGCGCCGTTCACGTAAGACGCATGCATCTAACTATCACGATGTACAGATCTAAGACTATATACCTTTCTACAATTTATCATACACATACCCGAGGAATTGCTAAGATAACTGAACAAAAACTTCTATCCTACCTCATTTAATAATTTCTTCCTCAACGCCGGTCGAATCGGCGAATAAAACTTGCTCGGAGACGGTGGGGCTAGGCACTTCTCATTTTTGTAGAAATATTGTTGGTATCGCTGTTGTTTTTAATCTGCATGGCCGTTTGTCCTCCAAATGCAATGAAAATGAAACCAAAGGATGGACTTCCCACGAATCCAACTCAAAGTGTTTACTACAAACTCGCGCGTCTTTCGAAGGTTCCCATTTTTTTGACGCGACGGGCGATTTTCGT